>JAAXCT010001741.1:0-131682 GCA_012490785.1 Eragrostis nindensis
AAGCCATGAGTGGAGGTCGAGTCAACGTCACATCAGCTATCTGTCTCCGTGCGCAGCTTGTCTGGAGCGGAACGATAGTATGGGTAGGACCCACGAGGAAAAGGCAATAAAGTACAAAGTGGTTATTGGCATCATCGTGACTGTAATAAAATACTAGTAGTATATTAATTCTACTCTGCGTTAACCAAACACGTCCCCACAAGTTTTCAGATTCTCTTTGAGCATCCTAAGCTTGAGTCAAGTCAAGATACATATATTTTATTTACACGGTCATTGTCTTGTTGTATTTCTTTATATTCGCAACCATTGAAGGAGTCCTCTCAGAACGGGCCATTGGTTATCCTCTTCTCTGCGGTAGGATCCTCGGAGAGTCGAAAGTGTTCTTCAGGTTAGTAACTTTGACACTTTCGATTGCAGACTCTTAGCCCCCTTATATGAATCTCAGATGGTTTGGGAAAGTATCTTTATTTTTAGATTCTCTTGATATGTATGTGTGTTCAAGTAGCGTTATAAGGTACAATACAAGCCATAAGGCTATATTCTGTAGTCGCTCACATACATAACCGCATAAATCAACAGAAATGGCCGGTGATTCCAGCAGCAGTGAAGGCTTGGATAGCAAGGAGCAAAGACTCACAAATACTTTGCCAAGGGAACTACCTGCGAGCTTCCTGAAGAAAATTACCAATGATTTCTCTCAAGATCGAGAAATTGGTCGTTCAGTATTTGGAAAAATTTATAAGGTACGATGAAGCAATTCCACCCAAAATAATTCTACTAAAAATCCAAAATTAAATGCATCAGTATGCAGGGAGTTCTTCCAGAAGGAGGTATCATTGCTGTGAAAAAGCTTGCCGAAAACTCGCCGTTGCCAGCAGGCAAAACATTTGATACTGAGGTTACAAATCTTATGGTTCTCAAACACAAGAATATCGTAGAGTTGGTGGGCTTCAGCCATGAAGTTAGAAAGGATGTGGTCAATCACAACGGACGATACGTGATTGTAGACATCATGGAGAGTTTTCTCTGGTATAAATATCTGCCTAATGAAAGTCTTGACAAGCATCTTTACGGTATGGAATGCACTTTCCCACATCTCTGTCTTTTCCTTCATTCGGACTCTCGAGCTATATACAACTGTTAAAATATTATTTTCAATGTCCAATTTCAAAATCTCTTTTATATTATTACCTTATTAGACAGTTACTGATTCCCTGGTCTACAGGTGAATCGAGCAAACTAGATTGGGACAAACGATTCCAAATAATTAAAGGAATCTGTGAGGGTTTACGTTTCCTTCATAAGAAACCAGATGGACCTCTAATTCATATGAATATTCTGCCCACATCTATATGGTTGGATAATGAGTGGGTTCCGAAGATAGCAGATTTTGGTCTCTCAAGACTCTTTGGTCAGGAGCAGACCAGGATGAACACAATAAATGTTATGGGGCAGAAGTAAGCTGGGCAAAATTTAAAGTGTCAGTATTAATGTCTTATTTAGAAATCAGGTTAACTTTAATTCATTTAATTTTTCCAGTGGATACATGGCTCCAGAATATCTGTACCGAGGTGAAATCTCCACCATGTCAGACATATATAGCTTAGGAATGCTTATTATTGAGATCACAACTAAAGAGAAGAATTGTCCGGATGCCGAGGACAGATCTGCAAGGAAATTTGTTGACAAGGTAAGGCCACACTACTCTTATGACTCGAAGGAATGAAAATTAGTTTTTTGGGTATTTGTTTATGACAATAAAGAACCCAATTTTGTAGGTACGTGAAAATTGGAAGAAATGAGCATATAACATCGAAGTACACATCACTCAAAAGAGACGGCCTTCAAGAAGTCAAGTTATGCATCGAGATTGGACTAAATTGTGTTGAGGTCGATCGGAGCAAGAGGCCATCCATAGAGTACATTGTTGATAAGCTTAATGGGAAATGTGCGTAGGCTATATTTTTTTGACGAGGTATATAAGCTGAGGACTTTTTTTTTTGTTACGAAGGCCTACATGCATTTTAAATTGCTGAATATCTGTAAAAACAAGTATCCACATAAAAAATTAATGGCCATACAAAAGTAAAGATAACAGATATGATGCTGTAGTTGTGTTACCAATAGCGACACAACTAATAAGCAAAATACATTATCAGGATTAAACTCTAATAATTCCACAAAGTGTGTATATTTTAAACTCATGTCCAAATGTTATATACTTTTTTCATGTGAACATTACTACAGCTCTTTGTCCATCTTTACTGGGATAGGGCCACCTACTAGGCACCATGAGCCGGTCGGTTATTGTAGCACAACCTGGTAGTGTAACTGCAGATAGGGTTAAGTACGGATTAAATCTCTTCTAATTAGCAGTCTCTCAAATCCATTGCATAGTCCCCCTCCAAGAAGCTAACGCCTCAAGCCTTCCGCTCAGCGTTGTTTACCCCTGGTCATCCGTGGATATATCATAACACTAGATTTTATATAAAAAATGGCCTCTCCACTGAAACTCGGTATGTTTGTGACGAAACAGGAGAGGAGGCCCCTACTGATTTCATTTTCAATAATTATGGATAAAACTGCACAGAACGAAAATACAAGGACAGTATGTCCCAAAAGGGCTATTTACACACGGAAGTTTTCAATCCATTCACTCAGAGCAGGCTTTATTGTTGGTTTAACCTTAATCAAAGTTAAAGTTAACTCATCCTTCAAATGGAAGTCAGTATGTTTATTATACTAAATATCAGAATATTAACAGTGATGTGGAATTATACAGTCTATCATTTGTTGAACAAAAGTTTAAAATGTATTGGTTGTTAGAGCATCTTTTAACTGCTTTCATCCATCGATAGGACATATGCTTGTTCTAAAAGGCAACATCTATTGAATCATGGAGTTCATGCTACATTTCCTTCCTGCTAATAGTCTATCAAAAAATTTCAGGTCACCGCTTTCTGCTATAAGGAACCATGGTCACTCAATGGGAGATCCATACGACGACGACAAAATAAAACACTCTTTTACCAGTAGCTGCATTTGTTTTCCAATTAATAAGAAGATGCTCTTAGCTGCATCATAATGGAAACTGTTTAAATTCATGTTTGCTTCTTTCAACAGCGCGGCATCCTTTCAAATATATACGTTTGTAGTATCATGGATTTTGTGCTAAATTTCTATAGTATCACTCAGGTTCTTTATATTTTTTTGTCGTGTGAAACGTTGAAGCTTTTCTGGGTTGTCTATTTAGTTAGTCTCCAAAATAAAAGATTTTATCCATACTTGCATGAAGAGTTGCTTATTAATATATTAACATAGGAACTTGGTCATCCCTACATCCCAGGACTGTTTTCCTTTTGGTATCGTACTAACCAAAATATCCACCTCAATGCCTTCTGCTTCTTTGACTATATCCATGAAATCGATCTTCGCATCTTATTCATTTTAATTTGTCCCTGTTTGAGTCATGAGAGTTGGATTTGCTTAGACACTGTTTGTGACATACAACCCATTGAGATTAGGTCTGTAGTAGCCCATGAATACTAGTTTATTTGAGAAGGTAGGAATTTAGTCTCACATTGCTAGTCTAGCGGGAGTAAGGCCAACAAATAAGCTTAGGTCTTTGTCCAACACCAACTACCTTCCGTTAAGCCTTTTACACTAAATGAGGACGAAAGTGTAAATAGATTGGTGTGTGAGTGGGGTCCACACATCATGTGAGTAGGACCAACCAGATTGGACCCTAGAGTGTTACAAAGGGTATTATAGAGCCACCCCTCACGGTTAAACTTGCGTGTAGACCCCATGAGTGGAACAAGGTGTTGGCAGTCGTTAATTAAATCCATAAGTGTTGGTTGTTAACTTGTTTCGCAAGGAACATAGGTAAATTGGAGCATAAATGTCACACCTGGTTCTAAAGACCAAAACTAAGTGCATCTGTATGCATGTTTAGGATCAAATTTTCACGCACACATGACAATCTAGTGATAAAAGAACAATATCTTTATTAACTTGATAACTTCATTACAAGAATGACTAACTGGTCAAAAAGAAAATATTACATTGCAGCGAAAATAAATCTAAACGTTGGCGTCTTTCAACTCCACCGGCAGTCAACCGGAAGTACACATGCCTAGAACATCGCTTCTCCATCTTCAAATACTCCTCGATGTCTTCATTCACTGAGCAACAAAAGTATGACATATTGACTAGTAACAAGAAAGGCTTACAGAGTTTATTTGCATAAATGTAGTTGCGAAAAACATTTCATAAAAATAGAGCTAATTTACTAGGTGATATTTATCTCCAACGGCGAAAGGTTACTCCACCTTGCCAAGATCAAGGGTTCCGACCATACAGTACGTCGCTACAGATTACTCCACCTGTACCAATCACAGTTACTCCACTGTGATTGCTCTTCCATAACGACCATCCCAACTAATTGTGTGAGGGTCTATACCGTTCTTGACCGTGAGCACGGTTGTCATGACAGTTTTCACTCTGCAGAGGCTGTACACATATCCCACGAGTTGTGATTTTGTCCCCTATTGCCAGGTGGAATAAAGTCTTCTTTATGCCGATGTTGTGGCTAAGCACATGAACACTTCCTTAGGTGTGCGGTCAGGAGATCACAACAAGGCTTTTTCACAACTTCCTCTAGTTTGTACGTGCCCATTAAAGTTCCACCGATAGGGTTACTCCCTAGAGGCCCCCTCTTGTGCCAGATGGTTTGGAGTAGTACCCCTCCTGTCCCCACACATCTCTCCACGCTTTTCTCGCACCGCTGTTTGGTATGCACAGAACTTGTCTCCACTGTGTAATACGCTAGGCCGTGCCCATTCTTAGACTTGTGACTTTACGGTTTTCATGGGTGGTCGCTCCACAAACCAAGAGACTACCGATAACCCCAGCACGTATAGTCTGTGAGTTGCCGATAACCCCAACACAGCTCCCAAATCATAATCACCCAAATTCCTAAGCTCCATTCATGTTGCTAAAAAAATTAATGTTTAACCCTCATGTGACATAAGTTGAATTAATGAGGTTAACATGATACCCAAACCGACTCATAGCAAGGCTAAGCAATTCTACCCATAAACAAGTAAAGAAACTAGGGCGACAAGGAAATATTATGGAAATTCTAGTAAACCATACCAATAGGATCGTATTCATTTGGCTCAAGCATGCAATTTTGCAAACAACAACCTTTATAAAATTAGGTACAAGATGCGTCAAGGACACTTGCCTCTTTAGTACCATTGCTGCTCAGTGAGTTGATTTCTTGGCCTTGAACATCCTTGTATGAGTTCCGAGCATGTATTCCTATCTGTGAACACAACAAACAAGCACAAACATGGCTAAGCCAAAACATACAAGATCTTGAGCTCATTGGAATGTGTGAATTATGATAAAATGAGCTCACCAACTGTTATGCAACGACTGGAAAATGTTTAAGCAGCAGTGACTGCGAGACGGACGTCGACCACGGCCTCGATAAGCGAAATCGGTGTCCGTGGTGTTTGGACAGTACAAAACATGCATGACATAGACCACGGCAAGGCAAACTCAGATGTCTGGTTTGTGCTTGAACGTTGTCAAATCTGCCTCGGTGGGGAACCAGCTTGGCTTCAACGTATATCAACAAAAAAAAAAAAAAAGCTTGGCTTCACGTAGCTGCTCCATGGGTTGATTTGGTGGGGAACTTACGCTTGATGAGGATGCAGCAAGCGACAGCGGTGCTGCACGCAGGCCAGATCGAGGCGCGTTCAGGGCTCATTCGGTTAGGCAAAACGGGCCCCGGAATGACTTTGTTCCGGACGGATTGTTCTGGCCCGTCTTGAATCCGGAAGAAGGCCGGAATCTGCGTTCGGTTAGATGCGGCCTGTTTTGAAACAAGGCCCATTCCGGCTGGCATCGCCCGTCCAAGGCCTGGAAGGAAGACCCGACTCTCACTTCGTGGCTCTGTTCCTCCATTGTTGTGGCGCGACTCGAGCCGGCGGCGCTGCGGGGGAGACGGCGATGACGGCCACGACGGCCACGACGGCGACGCAGCCTTCCTCCACCCGACGTCCTCTCTTCTCGCCGGTAATCGCCTCTCTTCCTCCTCCCCTCCTCTCCCTCGCATCTAGGTATTTCGGATCTTGAGGTCGTCGCTTGCCCCGGCTCGCTGCTGCTGCTCCCGGCGTGCTGGTGGTGGAGCGCGCACGCGGCGAAGTCGAGAAGGTGGAGCACGTCAAGATGGCCACCGCGCGCCGGATCGCCGCAGGCTCCGCCGCCTAGATCGATATCACCTGCCACGCCTGCATGCACCGCTTCCACACTGCTTTTTTTTTTCTTTTCTTTTTTTTTCAAGGGTTCCACACTGCTTGTTGACTGTAGTAGATTTACTTAATGGTGTCATGCATGCATTTGTAGATGCTAAGTGCTTTAGTTTATGAGTGTTGTTATGCCAGTTAATTTCAGTCTTGAAATGTGCGAGCACGAATGCATGCCTGCGTGTTTCTATGGTTCTGCCAGGTGAATTGATCTCATATAATATCATAGTACAATCTTTTCTCAGGCTCTTTGTTAGTGGTGATGTGTTGTGTCCAGGGCCTTCGGCGGCCTGGAGTGAGTAGCGTTCCTTTGTAGCATCTGAAACTTGACTACAAGAAGGCAAGGAATTTGCTTATTCAGTTGAGATATGGTGGTTGTAATTGGTGGATGGTGGTAAAGACTTATGCCTAGTGTTCCATTTCATGTGTTTTTTAGGCACCGGTTTATGTTTATGCCTAGTGTGCTACTGCTCGCATGTAGTCTGGTAAATTGGCTAGGCCCTTTGTATTAATTCAACCAACAAAAGAACTAGCAGATCACAGTGCAGGATGTTGCACTCTGTATGTCATTGTCAATATATACTGTCATTAGTCTGTATGTCAACGAAAAGAAAATGTATGCAGGACCCCATAAACAAGCTAGATTGCTGTTATTTTCCTAATTTTGTTGCCTGTATGTCTGTTGGTGTCACCAATTGACCATGTCAAGCGGCCCGTGCAGATTCAGAAATTTTTTCTCTTGTTTGCTCCCTTTATGCAGAATGTGTTTCTACTATACTATTGGCATGTGTAGCGCTTCAGTACAAGATTGAATGATTTTTCTGCTGCATAATAATTTTCTCATCTTTTCATAATCTTGTCATTTTGGTAGTTCATGAATACTGAAAAGCTATGTCAATTTGGCATGGACATCTGCAGCTGAATACATTTGCCACTTCTCTTTTCAGATTATCCCACCAGTTCGTAGGATTGGTGAAGACGAGCCTCCGCCCTCTTGGACCCGGTACTTACTCCAAAAGGTACTTTTAAGCTTGTGAATTTTTGTTCATTCTATGGTATTTTTGAGATGGTTGTGCAAATGCTTAGGGTGGCCAAAGTTTGGTTGGTAATGGATTGGTGAGAAAATGAATTAGGGTGCAGTTCTGAATTGCAGTTCTGGTAGTGAATTCATGAGCAGATGGCTAGTTCAGTTAGCCTTTTTTTTTATGGAGCAAGCAGGTAGTAGTATAGATAATCAGTTAGAAAATCGTAAGAAAAATCATAAGAGCTCGGCAGTTATGGAGCCAACATTGTTGTGCTCTTCACATCTGTATCTAAGCAAATAAAAATGCTAATTAACTCAGTTCAGATACATTTTTTGGTCATGTTAGAAATGTTTTCATGCTAACTGTAATCCTTAATTATTATGCTTAATCTCTGCATGCTAAAATTCTGAGAAGGATAGCTTGTCAGTTTCAGTTTTGTACTTGGGTTTGTGGTCACTGAACATTCATTTAGCCTGCATAATTTTACTATAGAAGGATAGCTGCATCACTATCCCTTTTAACTTGTATCGGCCAAGACCACTGTCTTCTGAACTTGGTCTGTTTGTTTTGTGCGTCTGGCACTTTTCATGTCCTACAATAAATAATAGAAGTCACTGACCCATATGCATTTTCCCTCATGGAATCACAACTAAAATATTTTGAGTCTGAAGTTCAGCGTCAATGCTACTGCAGTCTTATGTCAAAGCTAGTATGTGTTCAGTGAGAATTGTTCTGCATTTTAGTGAATGCCTGTTAGTTCAGTTTATGAAGCTGGTAAAAACTTCTTTGCATGCCTAGTTAATCTCTCAGTTAGGTTAATTGCACGCCTAGTATCTCTCTGTTAATTAATCTTTGCAGAGAGCTGATTTGCAACCTCACTGATGCCGCATCTGAAACTGGTTTTGCAGGGAGACAGAGTGTTCGATGGAGCACCAAAATACTGAAGTTTCCAACTCTGCTCAACCATTCACTTGCTATTCTGTACTTTCATTTGAAGTTAACACTAGTCACTGAACATTCACTTGCTATCGGCTAGTGCATTTTCATTTTTGTTCTTTTTATCGTGGTCATGTGTGTGCTTCACTGACCCTGTTCTTCGTTGCACTTCCATGTAAGATGTCATGTGCGTGTATTTGCTTGACCAAATGATTCCAAACTGGTCTCTGTTTAGTACTCATGACAGATCGTGAGCCTTATCAATAATCTGTATTATTGCTTGATCAAATGGACTCCAAACTACACACGTTTTGTTGTACTATTTTGCACATGATTTATTCATAGAATTTTGGCTGCTGCTGTATTAATTTGAGATGTGAAATAGGAGAGTTTATGGGCCACGTCCTGTCTTGAATCACTCTGCCCACCGAACAGCATGCCAGGAATGAAAGTTTAAACTTTTTTTTTTTTTGAGAAAAGGGTTGGACTTTATTGATTAACCAGGAAATTTTACATCCAGCCCCTTGCAGGGGAACCCCCGAAGAGAAAGAAAATTACATTGAAGAACACTACAGGTCTTCCAGAAGCATGCCGTTCTTGTTGATCGGAGCCAACACCGGCGGAAGCTCGAAGCCGATCCCCAACCAGACGAATCCACATCAATTTTGAAGACCGCCATCAGTAGCACAACTTTGTGCCATAAATCAATGAACGCACCGGCTAGGAAATGGCTAACAGCCATCACATCGTCATGGCGACCAGGATCTGCTGCCCTTCGCCTCCACGACGCGACCCAATCAACAAGAACAGAAGAGCTCAGGATAGGGACTGCAACAAACCTTACAAGAATCGCTTGCTGAGCAGCGCCGCCATTGACGCCCCAGACATAGGACCCTTGAGAGGCCAAAAGGACCGGCCAGCAGCATGAAGCCACCACCGGTAAAGCAAGCCGCCACAAAACCCGCCAGGCGCAGCTACAGCCACTCTCAGAACGAGCTTTGCCGGCACAAAAGAACCCCGCGGTCGTCGGCGACCCAGGGGAGTCCAACCCTAACCCTAGCCTACCTAAATCTATGGAAGCTAGGAAGGATATGTACACCGCACGGCGAGTCCGTGGAATGAAAGTTTAAACAGGAATGAGAAGTGACACGAGTGGATTCACTCATTCCTATTGCCAGAACAATTCAGCCCAGAATCAAAACTGATGCTGCCGAACGAGCCCTGAACATTTTTTGTTCAAGGCTGCTGGGCCAAAAGTGGCAGGCTACAACTTGGTCCATAAATCCTGTGGACCGGGGTGGTGTCTCGGCTTTTGTACTCTGGTTGGGCTGCCGGCTGAACATTTTTTGTTCAAGGCTGCTCGGTCGAAAGTGCCAGGCTGCAACTTGGTCCATAAATCTTGTGGACCGGGGTGGTGTCTCGGCTTTTGGAATTTTTTTTATTTTTAATCGATTTTTTTATTATATTTTTATTAATAACCGCACGTTTTAGAAATTTGCAAGATTAGTCGCCCAATCGCCCGTCTATTGGGCGATAAGACCTTATCGCCCGGCCCAAGGGCGAGAAGAAGCGCTACAGTAACCTTGTCGCACAGCAGAAGGGCGACAGGACTCTTATCGCCCGACATTCGGGTGACAGGTTACTGTAGCGACTCTTGTCGCCCACAGTGGGGCGACAGGTTACTGTAGCGATTTTTTATTTTTCGAATTTTCTGCATTAACCGTTAGCCTCCCAAAGACTAAATTAAAATACTTTTACACATCTAAAGACAATGGTGATTTTAATGGTGGTGAATAATATGTTGATGCAACCATTTTAACACATAACAGCCCAAAAGTTGCTGGTAGTTTTAAACTAAAAATCCCTGAATCAGGCTAGCTGTTAAGCGCTAATTGATAAAATAAGTGCAAATTAAATATTTCACTTTGAGGGAAGGTTCAGGAATGCTATGAGATGCATGCATACCAAGAATTAGCATTTTTACATGAATCGAAATGCCTATAAATTATCTTTAGGTTTTATTCTCTGAATTTTGTACAAAGATTGGTAGAGATTTCACGAGTTCATGTTACTCCACTGGTTAGATCTAGGAACAAGGATTCGAACAAAATTGGTTTTACAATTTTACAATTTTTTCTACGAATTTATATCAAATTTTGAAGTTCAGCCGAGTTTTGACATTTTCTGGAATTAAGCGATGAACAGTAAAAACAGGGGACTCAGGAACAGGCGCCCTTACAACGTCGAAATCCGTCGATTTGAGTGGTGGAATTTCACGGGAGATGACTCAAATGGATGCTTAGGGATGTGAGGAAGCTTCAATCGCGAGGAATCGAGTGGAAACTCACCGGAGAAGCGGGAATCGACGGCGAGGTCGATGAAGGTTTAGTGGCCGGCTTGATGAAGAACGGCTTCGATTCTCTGGACTCGGCAAGGGATGACGACCGAGGGTGCTTGGGGGTGCTACATGAGTCAGGAGGATGCTCTGGCAGCACCACGACGGCCGGGATGCAGCATCATGGCCACAGGAGGATGCTTTACCAGCAACTTTTGGGCTGTTATGTGTTAAAATGGTTGCATCAACATATTATTCATCACCATTAAAATCACCATTGTCTTTAGATGTGTAAAAGTATTTTTAATTTAGTCTTTGGGAGGCTTAACTGTTAATGCAGAAAATTCGAAAAATAAAAAATCGCTACAGTAACCTGTCGCCCCACTGTTGGGCGACAAGAGTCGCTACAGTAACCTGTCGCCCCAGTGTCGGGCGATAAGAGTCCTGTCGCCCTTCTGCTGTGCGACAAGGTTACTGTAGCGCTTCTTCTCGCCCTTGGGCGGGGCGATAAGGCCTTATCGCCCAATAGACGGGCGATTGGGCGACTAATCTTGCAAATTTCTAAAACGTGCGGTTATTAATAAAATATAATAAAAAAATGATTAAAAATAAAAAAAATTCTCGGCTTTTGTACTCTGGTTGGGCTGTCGGCTGAACATTTTTTGTTCAAGGCTGCTGGGCCAAAAGTGCCAGGCTGCAACTTGGTCCATAAATCCTGTGGACTGGGGTGGTGTCTGGGCCTACGGGTCCATGGTGCTCGTCATTTATATTCACTAAAGTTAGCTTCAGAGGAGAGAGGACGTTAGCCTGGTCTGTCTTGTGTTCGAAACTCCCCTCCCGTGTCAATTTTCCGTATTTTCATTTTGTTACCAAAACCGTACTTTGACATATGGCCAGCCTTACATGTGGGACCCACATACCTGAATTTGTACTGTGAATATTTAAAAATAATATTTCCCATATAAATAGAATATTAAAATACAGTAAAATATTTTTACTAATGATTACAATAACATATTTAAATAATATTTTTAGATATAAAATATTTTTATATATTGTTTGAGGCATTAATAAATAGAAAAAAAATTAGTTTTGTGCTCATAGTACCTGACATGTGGGCCCGCGGGTGCTTCATAGTCCGCCACATGGCACTGTACACAAGCGTAAGAAATTAGTGACGAAAAATGTTTGAGCATGAGCATTAGGATACCTGACATGTGGGCCCGTTCTTGCTGACTAGGCGCCATGTAGGCTAATACGTCTGCAAGGTGGAGTTGATGACGAAAATTAGGGTCTCCGTTGGTCGCCGTACTCGAAACGGAATTTTTAGTGACGAATTGGCCACTCAGAACAGTAAACCGGCGACACCGGACGATACTGTTCACCGATTTATACGGATTTTCGTCACAAATGAGGCTTGTTAGTGACGGACCGCAAAAAAGACATAAAGTTGGACGGAAACGGGAAAAACTCCCAAAATAGTGACGCATCTACAGTAAAATCGTCACTAATCAGCAGATCTATACTAGTGCTAGTTAGTCATGGCAGTCGATATTTGGCTCGGGGTTCCATAATGCTTTTCAGAAGTTTTGGTATAAGATCCCTCATACTTTTCTTCTGTAAGAAATTTATCATTATTTTTTTTTGAGATTACACAGTACAACTCTGACACTCACAACGCACGCACACTCACCCCTATGAACATAAGTACGCAAACCCTACCCCTATAAGCATCTTCGAAGACTGAGCCGGCAAATTTAGAGATACGAAGTCACCACTGGCGCCTCGCTGTCGACGGGAGCGTCGCCTACCACTGAAAGTACAAATGCCGTTAAATCCTTGAAAATTCGCTCCCACGGGGAGTCGAACCCAAGACCTGAGAGCTGTTACTCGGATGTCTTAACCACTAGGCTAAGACACCTTTCACAAATTTATCATTATTAATATATTATCATTCCTTTTATTTTTAGAATTAAGTAATTGTTTTAGTTATTTATTTACCTCAACATGGTGTAGTGGCTAGTACGGATCACCATTGGTTTCATGTCCTATTTTAGTATAATTAAGTGGGAGTGGGACTGCTCCAAAGCACTCTGCGTTCGAACCGGTAGCTTTTAGCTCTTTATATCTGGGGTAGCTTGTTATGAAGATGAAGAGTTACCTCACAAGTGTAGTTGTAAGCATCATGCACACATTGCCCTGTCGTGATTTGCTCTTTAACCCATGGAATGATGCGGTAGCCGTCAGCGAGAAGTGATAGCCATGCGGGTGTCTGTAGAGCACCACCTTCGGATATTGGATGTCTAGTAGGGAAGTTATGTCATAGTGATAACCGCATCTTTCTTCACTTAGTTACCGAGTGAGCGGGCGTGGTTGAGTTGCTACTACGTGATATGGTGTGAAAGAAACTACACTTTGCTAGAACAGACAATAAGCTCTCGTATGGTTGCTCTGCACAAAATATAGAAAGATGAGAAACAAGAATCCTAGACTCTATCTCGTGTCCTCCCTATTAACTAGCTCTTTTTCTTTATTTATAGTGTAAAATTCTCTTGTGTATCCGCCTATCATATAAAATCAATCATCTTACCCCTGCTTTGATTTAGTTGGAATTTAGCTAATAGATGCATTTTTGTCAATTAAATGATATTCACCTCGTTTCCAAGTGAAAATTGTGAATACAATAACCTTAGAATACTCCTAAGTGAAATGATAGAATGGTGTCCGTGTGCTTGTGGATTTCATCTAATTGTGTAAAAAACGTCAAGACACAGCATGGCGTATGGGGCTGACATTGGACATGGATGTGTACCAAAAAGGGTTCCCTTTCCTGATCATTTACCTACTATGCTGAGGATGCCGGGTCCTTTGAAGAGGGGGGCATAGTTTATCACATCCGACACATTGAAATTAGGTCCATTGTGGTCCATGTGCATGAGAAGGTGAGAATTTAGCCTAATGTGAAGAAGGCCTAGGTTGTCCAACACCACCAACTTCGGGTTAACCCTTTTACGTGAAACGAGAACGAAAGCATAAATAGGTTGGTAGGTGTGTGGGGCCCACATAGTGTGTGAGTGGGCCCAATCAGGATTGGACCCTAGGGTGTTCCAAAGGGTATGAGAGCCGACCCATCGTTGATGATTGTTAATACATGATATGACCGTCATAATATATCGATAAATAAAGACAATTAACCAATGTTCTATGCATTTTATTTTCAACTAATAAAAAACCATTTGGTGAATTCTTGGATGCAGGAATAAAATAAAGGAAAAAATGGGCAGAAAAAGGAACAAAAGGCCCATCGGCCGGTCACCCCTCTAGCAGGCCGGCTTGGTCCAAACCCCCTGGGCTTGGCCTTGTTCCAGTGTGCTCTAAATGCTGTAAAACATCGCGCCAAAGGTCCAGGTTGAGGTGAAAAAATAATCCACATTGCAGATTAAGCAATGGGCCAAGGATTAGGCCCCATCCATGACGTAACCGCCCATAGGACAGTCACCGAACTGAGAATCGATATCAAGAGGCAATGAAAGATGGCACCCAATCAACCTCAACCGCCTCTCATTCACTCCATAAGTACCCTCCTGTTTAATGGCAGTAATAATAGATGTCCCCTCTGATTGTGTTCAATATGCCACAAGATTTTCAAGGAGACACTTCCCTTTGTGCTTAGTAGAGTACAATAGTTTCACTTTGGAGTTAGAGTAAGTCGGGAGCTTGGCTCGGGATTTGGGATTTCATCAAAAGTCCTGGTAGAACCTCCCTTGTATCTTTTTTATAAGAATATTTATCTTATTTGATATAATATTTTTTACTTTATTCTTGAGTTAATTCTTTTAGTTTCTTTATTTGTCATGATAACTGTTTTTAATATATTCTAAATCCCATGATAAACTACTCTACTCTACTAACAACAAAGTGGAAGCGTCTCCTTGAAAATCTTGTGGCACACTAAACACTTGGGGGGACCTATGTTTATACGTGCCATTGGACCGGGGGGGGGGGGGGGGGGGGGGGGGGGGGGGGGGGGGGGGGGGGGGGGGGGGGGGTGTACTTATAGAGTGAGTGAGAGGCGGTAGAGGTTGATTGCGAGCCAAGTCCAGCCGGCCGCCCGATGTGGCGGTTCGCCACCACCTCACTTGTGGACACTCTTGATCTCCTTCTGGTGTTGGTTCTAAGGTCCTACCTGTCCTGGGGACTGTTTAATTGTGTATTGGGCCTAACCCTTTGCCCACTTGCTTAATCTACAATGTTGATTGTTTTCCATGACGATCTAAACCTTGGTCTGGTTGTTTTACAGCATTTAGAACCCACTGGAGGAAGGCCAAGTCTAGGAAGCATTGGACTTGGCTGGCTGGCCAGCCAGTAGGTCTTTTCCTCCTTTTCTGTTATTTTCCTTTGTTTTATTCTTGCATCCAAGAATGCACGTGGAACTTTATTAGTTTATAATGAAATGGATAGAACATTGGTGAATTACCTTTATTTACCAATATATGTTGATCGTGATATCATGTATGAACAACCATCAACAAACATCTCCAAGCTTAAACTTTGCTCGTCTCGAGCAAAGTTAGAATACTTAGATATCAACGGATTAGGAGTTTCTTTATGTCAAGCATCCCATGGAAATCGTGCATGCAACTAATATTCACCATGTATCATAAATCAGTGGGGCTTGTAGTTTTACCTTGTCATATGTCATTGATGATTAGAACAGCTAATATAGACTATGTTATGCAATTCCTGCAGATTTATGTCCAGATGTTTTATATGCTGCAAGGACAAGGTAAATTCTTATTTTGTTGGCACTTCACTTATGTCTCTCATTTATCTGGCTTTTCCAACAAAGCTTCATTCATTTCCTACCTTTACAGGATGGGGCTTGTATGTCGAGCTTGGTAGGAGGATGCATACCTTCATTCATGTATATCTTTTGAAGTTAAAGGGTTTCTCTACCGAGACTTAGCACTTATTCAGTCGTATAGAATAATATCCAAGGAGAGGGAGAAAATGAACTCACTCCATGGACTGGAGAATTTGTTTTTTTTTTTTGATTTTGCTCAAGAAGGCAATAAATAGCAGAGGAACCAAATAAAACCCCAAATAATTGCATCAGACTAGTAGAGATGAGAAGAAGGCAAATAAAATATTTCAAAAAATCCCAAAAAAACTGAGTGTTATACACAAAGCTAGCATATCAGCTACTATATTAAATAAGATAGGAGAAACTGGTCGAGAAACTGGTCCCCTGGTCTCACCCCTATCATAATTTGATATTAATGACCTATGCCATCCCATCCTGGCCTTCGTGATGCATGACCATTAGATGATCCGCTGTGTATATTTCCTAATAAACGGAAACGGAAACGGAATATTTCCTAATCCGGCGACAACAGACAAGCAGCAGATGATCCGTCGATGAGCAAACATGACGGTAGTCAATCATCTGATAGTCTAGACTATAGAAACTTAACTAGACCCAAGAAAATTATGAACACACAGGATTATCAGATAGTCCATTATCTACAAGTTTGCATGTGATGCATGATACATTTAGCTTGTTGCATACATGAATAGAAACAGACTCGAGGACCTACAATCACATACAGCATCACAAGCAAAGACCGGATGTAACTAAGCAACACCTCTATCTTTCCTTCCATATGTTTGGTCTCCGCCGCGCCACCATTGGATTTCAACACAAAAAAAGAGAGCATTAAACTTGCTAAGCTAGTTACGACAGCATTGACGAGAACTAGTCTACGTATTCCTTCTCAATGGTGAACCATGCAAAATATTTAAACTGGGGCAAAATTTTCCTCCATCTTGGCCAAAACCATCTCCTGGCATAAAACCACGCATGTTTACCACTAGACATGATGCTTGGTATAGCTGGGGCAGCCGCCCTACCTACAGTGTGGGGCGGTCCGCCCATGGCCCTCTGAAAAGATGTTTGCCTTCCCATATGTTGAATTCTTCTCAAGTCATTGTTCAATTATTTTCCAATCCCCATTAGAATGCATATTGCCATCCCATGTTTGAGTAAGGTTACGATGATTTTGCACTGTCAGCTCAACACAACCAAAATAAACAAATGAACTGATACACTATTAGTAAGTGACTGGGTGATTGAAAAGTCCCTTTTTTTTTCTCAAACAGAAATAGCAGTGGACGATTGTAATTGATAGACTCAACGAGTAATGTACTTGGAACAAACTACTGTAATGCCCTGACACCAATTCAAAGAAAGCACGCACGTACGTACCGCCAGGAGTTTGTGTGTCGCTGTTGCCTTTGCTTTCTTGTTTATCTTTCGTCACCGGTGCTACTACTGGGCACTCGGGGCGGCCAACAAAGAAGTCTCCTGTACCTTCATGGATAGAAACAAGGTACTATACCTTTCAGCAGAGGAATTGAAAGCTAGATAAACTATACAAAACTGAGAGATTGGCATCAAGTTCTTCACTAATTTAACTCCGAATGAGGTTGATAGATCATGAACGCGTTGACCAGATCCTCTAGTGGAGAGAGGAGAGAGAGAGAGAGAGAGAGAGAGAGAGAGAGAGAGAGAGAGAGAGAGAGACTGACCGTTGCTCATGGCGGATCTCCGGCGGGTCAGGGGAGGGAAGCTGGCTGCCTTCGCCGGCTATGAGGAGACCAGCAGATAGCCGAGGAGATTAGGACACGAACTAAAGAGGTCAAGATGGAGGAGGAGACAATAGGCCGCCCAGATTTATTTTGTGTAGGAGCACGGTAGCATGAGTAGAGAGATGCTCTTGCCAGCCTGGCAGTGATTCAGCTCTGATTGAGGCCCCGTTTGGATGCCCCTCTATTTCCCCCTCTAAACTTCTACCCTCTAAAGTAAAAAAGAATCTTACTATTTAGGGGTACTAAATAAAATTTAATTGCAAACCTTTTTGCAGACGGGCGTTATTTTTCGAGACGAATCTAACGAGCCTAATTAATCAATGTTTTGACACAGTGATGCTACAGTAACCATCGTCTAATCGCGGCTTAATTACCCTCATTACGTTCGTCTCGCGAAATAGAGGGGGGGTCCTGGACTTAGTTTTGTGATTTGACTTTGTTTAGTACACATAAATCGTGCCGGAAGTATTGATGTGACAAGCTACAGGACTTTATAATAGCCCTATAAACTTTCATCCGAACGCTACCTGAGAGAGGCCGAAATTATTGTACCATTCAACTAACAGCGATACCGTGACATTGGTCCGTTTTTGTTCAACCCCCACCCCCCCCCCCCCCCCCCCCCCCCCCCCCCCCCCCCCGGGCAAAATTTTAAAAAAGATATTGGTCCGTTTAGCGCCGTCCACACCACCTTCACATGGCAGCCTCCAGCTCTACTGTGGCAAGTGTGAACTGACACGGCGACGACACATGAGCAGAGCCACTTGGATTGACTGGGCTCCTCTTCTGTCCTGTTGTGTTTTCTTGTTTCTGGGAAAGCGTATTAATATTTTCTTTTCAGAACAATCAACTAGCTACTACCTTCGGTTTTTTTTTCTTATCGTAAAGATAAGCTAAGGCAAATTGTCCGAGACATACCAAAAACGGTGGCTTCGTCTTCAACACAAAACAAAGTCAAACTTGCAATTACGATTTTGGGAACTCTCATATGTGACACACTATGATTATTTAACAATGTTTCAACTTTTTTACTCAATTTTAAAATATATTAGAATTTAAAACTTAGCACCATTATACATTATTGCATTATCTATCATTAAAAAATAGAGCCAGATTTTTTCGAAATAAGTGTCGTTCTAACTTCCCGATGCAGGTTTCTCTCTATCTCTCTCCTCCTTCACTACTCATCGTTTTCAACGCGCTCTCTACTTTTTATCTCTCCTTAATTCTCGTGCCCGAGTCTAGAATGACACTTATTTTGAAACGGAGGAAGTATGCAATAAGGCACCGTCCTTCACTTGCCACTTGGTGCAGCACGCTAGGAGTAGGGAGATGCCTAGCCAGGCTGCAGTGATTCAGCTCTTATCGAGAGGTTAGAGGTCGAGATTATTGTATCATCCAAATTAACAACGACGCTGAGGAATTAGCCCGTTTCACATGTACATGGCAGCTTCCAGGTCGGCTCTCTCACACGTGAGAATTGGAACCGCAACGACCCATTGCAATAAGGGATTGACTGTACTCCTCTTCTGTACTGTAATATAATCGTTCTCTTGTTTAGGTGCAAGCCTAACTTTTTTTCGAACAACCAATCATATCTTTATATAGAATGAAAACATGTTCCAGCCACTACTGCATCTTCAACAGCACACTGCTCGGTTCATTATTGTCATTCTACAAGCATAAGGTCGAAATATGTAAGCAAATAATCGCACACATGACAATGTATTACAAAGACGTTGCACAGCAAACCGTACATATGTCCTCCCTAAGTCCGGTAACTATCAGCTATATTGCAGCCAATAGGCCCTTCCGATAATTGACTCCATCAAAGAATTAGCAAAACAGAGCGAAATAGCTGTATAGCTGCCACGAACTGAAAACTTTTCCTTATTGGTAAGGTCTGTATTCGTAAGCCAGGATACAATACTCCAAAGCTCAGTGGTTTTGCTTCAGTCAAGAGATTGTGTTCATCATTGGATTGGCTCAAGCTCAAGTGTTGCCTCATACTTGACGTGGTGAAAGAATGGGCACAGAGTCTATTGTACTCATGAAGCAACACCGGAAGACAATTAAAAGAAGCTGCGGATAGGAGTCATTTTCTTTTCTGGTTTGTTTTATTCCATCAATGTAGCGAATGTGCACTTCTGATGATAGTCGACTTTCGTCAATGGTTATATTTGGCTATAACTTTCTTGAGAGTCAAGTCCACGATGGTTGTAGCTTTCTTGAGAGCCAAAGCCGGGATTAATACAATCTTCCCATTATCTTCAAAAAACAATACTCTGAAGCAACGAGCAATAAAAGACCATGCCTCGCACTGCCATAAAGGGTGTGTAAGATTGGAAAGGAAAAGTAGATGTCAGATAGCCATCCTGTTTTTTGGAATGAGATCACCCACCCTACTTGTTCCATATAGGTTGCTTGCGTGGGAAACAGGCCCTCGCGTCTGTTGACGGTGTTTAAACCGTTAAATTACCGTCAACATATCGATAAATAAAAAGGTAAATCACCAATGCTTACTAATGCAATTCTACGAGTTTTGGATGATTTATGAGCGCAGGAGTAAATATGAAGAAAATGGGCCTCTGTGAGCAAAATCACAGGCCGGCCGGCATCCCACCTAGGCTGGCCGGCCTGATCCTGTGCCCAACGCCTGCAGGCCTGTTCCAGTGGACTGAAAGAAGCCCAAACACGAAGAATATCAGAGCCCAAGCTGGAAATACCGCAGACCTTCTAGAAGATGGGCTGAGTGGGCCTAAACTTGGCCCTCACTCCAGTTCTGCCGCCCCCAGGAGCGAACCGACTTCGGAACCGACTTCAAGAATCAATCAGGAGCGTCCAGAGCGAAGACGGTGGCGAACCGCCTCGATGGACGGCCGGCCGGCCGGCCTGCCGTGGCGGGCGCGCCACTCCACCTCGCGCTATAAGACCCCCCGGTCCTGTAGAGGCTATAAATACCCCTGGGTAGCTTCAGAACATCTCGCACCTCCTCGAAGAATCCAATTACTCTTTGTTTTCATAGTTAGTAGTTAATTGGGAGTTAGAGTAGAAGTGAGAGCTCCGCTCGGGATTTTGGAGTTATCTTCGGAAGTTGGGTAAAGCACTCTTGTATCTTTATTTCTCCTTTTGTAAGAATTATTATTATGAATATCTCTCCCTATTTATTAAATTCGGAATTACCTTTGGTTTACGTTATTACTTTGAGTAATTACCTTAGTAAAGTTTCTGTGTTAGTTCCGCGTCTATGTATGATAAGTATGAGTGAATTGATTGCTGGTGGATGCCTACACAATTCATTTAGATTTATTATACATGGTTGGTCTATCATGTTAGCTAGGGGTAGATTATCTAGGATGATTATTTGTATGGTTCAAAGAATCATGTTAGACGTGAGAGTGCATCCGGCCTTACGGAGGATGGTAGCCCCACGTGTGACAGGCGTGTTAGGCCTTTGCAATCCACCACGTTCAAGGTCGGCCAAGCAGGGTTTTTAATAGCACGTAGCGGCCTCAGTAGTGAGCCTAATTCTCGGGTTTGCTGCTAGGAGATGTCATGTGTGTGCTCCGATATACAGAAATGGAACTGTTGTATGATCTCTAGTAGATAATTGTAGACTATTAGGGTGCTGAATATAAAATACTTAGGACGGATATATTTCAGAAATCTTATACTTCACCTCGCTGCTCTCCCAATTTAATTGCTAATATCTTTTATTTGGATTTACTTCGTGAGTGCCACTTATCAAACTCTTATCGTTTGACGTGATCCATATGATTGAATTAGATAGTTTATTTATGAAATTCTTTACTATGCTTCCATGAGGAAATTATAAATACGATAACCCTGGAATACTCCATGGTGAAGTGCTACAATGGTGAACCGTGCGCTTGCGAAATAGAAATAATTTATTAAGCATAAGAATCACCAACAAGCATTTCTGACGCCGTTGCCGGGGAAGCGTTAGATTAAGAATTTCCTGCTATCATTGATTGCTGTCTTAATTCATCATATTTATCACGAACCTATCGCATGCGTGACCGTTTAATCTTATCCTTTTTGCGAAAATAAAAGAAATTTTAAATCAAGAGGAAAAGATAAAAACGTCCGAAAAGCCATGGCTATCGTTTCATGAAAAGTTGCAAAGCCAAACGCATCAACCACAGGAAAGGCAGAAATGAAGCCACCGTAGGCACAATGGTTGATCGTTGGGGAGATACCTTCTGCTATCATTTCATCGAGAAGCCACCGTACGCCCCACGCCAATTGATCAATGGACGTGTGACGATAAAAGGTGAAGAATGCAAGGTGACTCCCGAAAAGGAAGAAATTCCTAAGAAGCCCTGTACTCCGAAGAAGAAAGAGTCAAAGAAATCTGCGCCGAAGAAAAAGGAACCAAAAACGGCTCTCGCCAAGAAAGTACGGAAGATTTTGTCCACCTGGAATATCTCAAGAAATCAACATCCCGCCGTTGGACAAAATACAAGCATCAAGACCACGTAGAAATTAGAATTAGTTTTATCGGATCGAGACGCTAATAACCCTCTGACGGGAGGACAAAAAACCGTCGTTATCCTAGGAATAAAAGTTTACTTTTTCGTTCTAGTAATTTTCCAGGGCCCTTCCAAAACTATAAAATCAAATAATTTTTTTTTTAAAAAATCTATTTTTTGGGTGGCCGGGACCCTCTCGGGCCCGGCTGGCCCCACCTGTCATCCCTCTCCTTTGTCCGTGCAGCTGCAGGAGAAGAGGATAAGGAGGAGGACGTGAGGACAAAGGGGAGGCGGACCCCACGCCCGGGCCTGCCGGCTGGCCTGCCGGACCCGCCGGCCGGCCTGCTCCACTGCCCGACGCACTCCACCGACGCCCTACGCCCGCGGCACATGCTCCTCTGCCCGCTAGATCGTCCGGATGCTCGAGATGCTCAAGCAAAGCGAGCAAAAGCTCGCCCTACATGAAGTGACGCCGTCCCGTCAACGCCCTGTGCGAGCACGCGCGCCGAAAGCCGCACTCCCGCGCTGCCCCCGACGAGCACGCCGCACCGCTCCCGTCCCGTCGCGAGAGGACGCCGGGGCCCGTCGGCCGGCCCCCCTGCCCGCCGGCCGGCCTCACCTGGCCGCGCCCGGCCTCGTCCGCGCGCCTATAAAAGGTGGCCTCGGCCTCCTTCATTCTCGCACCTCAGCTCGACGAGCACTCTCTTCTTCCTCTCCCAAATCGCTCTCTAATCAAGGCCCTAGCTTAATTAGGTTTATAATAACAAAATAATAATTAAAAACATAAAAAAATAATAAAATGATAAAAACAAAATAAAAATTTCCTGCTTTCAGTAGTAGTATTTCTCTCTTTCTTTAGTGGAGGCTCTTGAAGCCCCGCTACCTGGACGACTAACCTCTAGACGACTGACTTATGGACAGCTAACCCGCTAATTTTATTTCACTATCTATCCTTCGGGTATTTGCTGTCTAACCATTTGTGCAGGCCAAGATGAACCTCTTCGGAGGAATCAAGAGGAAGGTCACTGGCAAGAGTCGGGCAGGCAGCTCTCGCTCGGGGTCGGACTCGTCACTCCCCCCTGTGCTTGGAACGCCGCCCCCCGCACTTGCTCCAGTGGTACCACCTCCGCCAGTCGAGCCGATACTCCGAATCCTGGAGCAACGAGAACACATCATCCCCAGGTCGAGGAAGAGAGGAATCACATTGATGGGCTGGTCGACCGTGAATTTCAGCATTCACGAGTGTTCGACCCCCAGCTGCTTCACGCAATCGGCCTACTCAAGGACTTCGAGAGCGCCCTGTTGGCAGTTGTATGCGTTTAATTAATGTTCATTAATTTTGCAAGCGCACGGATCACCATTGTAGCATTTCACCTTGGAGTATTCCAGGGTTATCGTATTTATTTCTCCGCAGAGAGGAGCGATAGGAAGTTGAATTGTAAAGGATGTACTTATTGTGCAAAATAACATAACATTACTTGAGACGGGGTAAAAGGGGTACATGATAGATATGGGTGGCACTCACCATATAATCCAAGATAAATAAAGTAGAGTAGAAATTACATTGGGAGAACAACGAGATAGAGATAAAGATTCCTATATGTTAATCTTATATCTATTTACGTCTAGCAATTAGTTCTACAAGATTTATGTACTATAGCTAAGGTTATGAACATACAAGTCATGTCGTTTCGGAGCACGGCCATTATGCCAAGGTACAGCGAACCCCAGAACAGCAGGTTCACCTTGGGAACTAACCGCTATTGAGAACCCGGTGGTACGCCTTTGAACGTGGTGGATTGCAGAGGCCTAAACACGCCTGTCACACGTGGGGATACCATCCTCCGTAAAAGCGGACGCCAATCATGCATAGGCAAAGCTCTAAGCGCCACGCTTACAACTCGCCTAGAGGAACTACTCTTGGTCGAGAGAGCAGCCCTATCTAAGAATGTAGCATAGCTTTCACTAAGCGCGGACTCACTCATACTACTTAGACACAATCACGAAACCCACAACAAGACTTCTACGAACACTAACTTAACTAAGTAAATAAACTTAAATAGAAAATAATTACTAAAAGAAATAAATAAAGAATAAACTAATTATATAAATAATAAAAGAGTAATTCTACAAGAGTTAAGATACAAGAACAATACCGAAACTCCGAGAAGGCTTCCGGAACCCGAGAGAGCTCTCACTCTACTATAACTCCCAATACTAACTCTACTTCTACACAAATGAGTAATGGATCTCTTGGATCAGTGAGGTGCGATTTGTTTCTGCGCCGTTCAGGGGTATTTATAGCCTCCTTAGGACAGGGGGGCTCTTATAGTGCGAGGTGAAGTGGCGGGCCCGCCCAGGCAGGCCGACCGGCCATCCGATGTGGCGGTTTGCCACCGCCTCATTCCTGGACGTCCCTGATTGCCTCCTGAAGTCAGTCCGAAGGTCGGTTGCTTCGTGGGGGCGGCAGAAGAGGAGTAAGGGCCAAGTTAAGGCCCAAACGGCCCACCTTCTAGAATGTCGGTGGAATTCTGCTGGACAGGCTTTGGTTTCTGCGTTTGTGGCCCATGTACAGCCTGCTGGAGGAAAGCCGAGGCCTTTGGGGGCCTATGGTGGGGCCGGCAGGTTTTTTCTTCTCCACGTGCCCAGTTTCCTCCATTATTTGCTTCTGCATCCAAATATCACCAAAACTCGGTGGAAGCATGTTAATCCTAACTACTATGCACAGAATCTTGGTGAAAGGCTTTTATTTACCGATATGTTGGAGGTCGATTGATGATTTAACAACCACCAACACGCCCTCAGGTACAACAGCCTCACTGACTTTTACGATAACGCTGAACTAGGTTCTCGTTGGCTGTCGATAGAGTTCCTAGCTAGCTTGCAGGTAGACACTGAGGGGGGTTTGACAAACGCAAAGTAAGTTCCACATGTTTAACGAGGAATTTACTAAGAGCTTTAAAGAAATGAGTAAACTGCTGGGATTTAAGTCTAGCGCAACGTCAAAACTAGACTCTCTACCGAACTTTAATGAGCAAGCTTTTTGGCTGAAAATTGCGGGGCATGAGGCCCCGAACCATCGCACAGGCGAAATCCATAATCCATCTTTGCGCATTTTGCATCGAATGTGTGGGCTGACTCTGTCGGCTAGAATTGACAGTAGGGCTGTCACTAGAGTTGATTTGTGCTATCTCTATGCCATGATCCAAAAGACTAAAATCAACCCACTGCTTTGCATGATTAACCACTGGATGCACATGACGTTCGCGTCCCAAGCTCCTATTCTGTTCACATCTTACATCATTAGAATTGCACGAGAGCTTGGTTTGCTGCGCCAAGCGCGCCTGTCTTACCTGCCAGGGAACCGAGTAATTGTTGGGTACGACCATTTCCGTCAAGCCCACATACTTAGTAGAGACGCCCTGGGGCAGTACCGCATGATCTACCATGGTTATAGCACAGAGATCGACCTGCCTGATCCACGCCTAGGCCTATACTGCAGCGAACCCATTTACCTGCTTGACCTAAGGAAAGCTGAACCAGCCCGCCACAGTATCGCTGAGGGAACTTCGACCAGGGCTAGGACCAGAGCCAGAAACCGGGGGGCAACCCCTGAACCAATGCCCGCACCTGCACCGCAGCGCGCAGAGAGTAGCATTAGTTCGCACCAATCCGACCCATGCAGCGGTTCACCCACATGGCCGCCACCACACGGGGCACAAGACATAAACCAATACCCCTACCCTTCGGGAGGCTATGCTGCCGATGGCGGAAGGCATTACCAGCCAATCCCGCAACCAAGACCGCACCAGTACGCACCATACCCAGGACAGTACCAGCATGCTCCTTACCCGGAGCAATACCAGCATGCACCTCACCCAGGGTACTATAACCAGGAGTATGCCGGTGGACCACAGATGGGAACCTCACGCTCTGCCCATTTTGTACCAACCTGGGATTACTCAAACCTCACGGAGAGTATTTCCCACATCTCTGGCACAGTAAATGAAACTAGCGAGGCGGTAGTAGACCTTCGAGGACGGGTGGATTATCAGGGGAATGTCTTAGACTACACACGCCAGGTGGCAGATAGCACCAACTCCATCTGTCATGGCATAGCTCGCGGCATGAACTTAAACCTCGTGGAACCCGAGTCGCCGCAGCCGCCACCACCCCCTCCAGAATCACAGCAGCCGAACCCAAACGAGTGGGACTTCTGGACAAACCAGTACCACTACGCATAACTCAAGCTTAAGCCTTGCTAAGGCCTAAGCTTGGGAGAGTGCCCGCGCTTAATTTGTTTTTACCGGTCTTGCTGTGTTCTGTCGCGATTGTCTCACCTGTCGCCTGTCTCGTGTCCACCTCTGCCCCGTTGTTTGCCTTGCCTTGCTTTGCCTTGTCTCGCCTTGCCTGATTGGATGGTTGTATCAGTTGTATCGTCATACCATGTTGTTTTAATTTTTCTTTTTTTAAAAAAAAATTTGAAAAATAAAAATGCCATAAAAATTTGAAAATTAAAAGAACAAAAATATTTCCCCTGTTTCCGAATAAAATGCTCAGCTTGGTGACTTACCCACTATGGAAATGATGAATAGTTGCTCTGTTAGTTACCTGTATGTATCATCTATGCAACTTCTACTCCATGTGTAAGTTAAAACAATATGTTAACCGGCATGATCATATCATTAGTCTTGCTTTACTTACGTGGGTTGCACATGGTTTACCAAGTTTGGGTATTGACTCGTATGATATGGCTGTCTCTAATAAAGTTGGTAAGTTTCCTGTAGTAAAAATCCAGAGATGTTTTTATTTGAAAATCATGCTGCAATAAAAACACTTTATGTCTCGCACTTCCCTTTGTGAGGATTTATTTATCTACCAGAGCCATACAAGTCACATTCGGAAAATAGCCACACTCATAGCAATCCTTTTGAATTTTGAGTTCGGTTAAACTTTTATCTCTCGAAACGTTGCATTCCTCAGTTCATCATTATCCCTCCGCGTGAAATTTGAATTTCGTCACTTCCATCCATACAAAATTTTGTCTTCTTCAGAAATGCTCAAGAAAAATCCCAAAAATATTTATGCCATCAGAATCCTGCCGAGTAAAAAAAAAACCCATGAATGTGCAGCAAAAATACAGAGGCATGATGGCTGGTATCAAAAATATCTTGAGCACAAGAAGACGAAGAATTTTCAATCCACGCATGAGCCCATTTGCCATAACGACTGAACTTGAGGAGTTGCTATGTTTCTTTAGATCATCTTTTAGCCTTACAATACATTTGCATAAGGATATGCATAGCCATACCAAGCTCCACCAAGAACACCTCTCTTGAGTAGAATAGGTATTGAGTGAAATCCTGTAGGAAATAGCCTCATTAAAGGAGGGGATCAAAAAGGGGAAGTGCAAGCATAAAGATGATCTTAATTTTTCCATGCAGCATATAAGAAAAATTCTGGACTTATTACCTACAGGAAATACTTGACAATATTCTGAGATATCTGTTCTACTTGTCAATGCCTCATGACAAAATAACCTAAAAGCCCCACTAAGTATCGCAACACTGGGTGAATATTTTGTGCTGGTTAATGAATTAATTTGCTATCTTGGAGTATGTTGTTGCATTCATAATACCTGTAGGGCACTAACATTGTAGCAACTCCTGATCCGCCGATACCAGAGTTTTTATTTTGCTCGGGACGAGCAAAGTTTAAGCTTGGGGGGTTTGTTGACGGTGTTTAAACCGTTAAATTACCGTCAACATATCGGTAAATAAAAGGGTAAATCACCAATGCTCAGTATTGCAATTCCACGAGTTCTGGATGATTTATGAGCGTAGGAGTAAATATGAAGAAAATGGGCCTCTGTGAGCAAAATCACAGGCCGGCCGGCCTGGTCCTGTGCCCAACGCCTGCAGGCCTGTTCCAGTGGACTGAAAGAAGCCCAAACACGAAGAATATCATAGCCCAAGCTGGAAATACCACAGACCTTCTAGAAGATGGGCTGAGTGGGCCTAAACTTGGCCCTCACTCTAGTTCTGCTGCCCCCAGGTGCGAACTGACTTCGGAACCGACTTCAGGAATCAATCAGGAGCGTCCAGAGCGAAGACGGTGGCGAACCGCCTCGATGGACGGCCGGCCGGCCCCCCTACTAGGCCGGCCGGCCTGCCTTGGCGAGCACGCCACTCCACCTCGCGCAATAAGACCCCCCTGGTCCTGTAGAGGCTATAAATACCCCTGGGTAGCTTCAGAACAACTCGCACCTCATCGAAGAATCCAATTACTCTTTGTTTTCATAGTTAGTAGTTAATTGGGAGTTAGAGTAGAAGTGAGTGCTCCGCTCGGGATTTCGGAGTTATCTTCGGAAGTTGGGTAAAGCTCTCTTGTATCTTTATTTCTCCTTTTGTAAGAATTATTATTATGAATATCTCTCCCTATTTATTAAATTTGGAATTACCTTTGGTTTACGTTATTACTTTGAGTAATTACCTTAGTAAAGTTTCTGTGTTAGTTCCACGTCTATGTATGGTAAGTATGAGTGGATCAATTCATTTAGATTTATTATACATGGTTGGTCTATCCTGTTAGCTAGGGGTAGATTATCTAGGATGATTGTTTGTATGGTTCAAAGAATCATGTTAGACGTGAGAGTGCATGCGGCCTTACGGAGGATGGTAGCCCCACGTGTGACAGGCGTGTTAGGCCTTTGCAATCCACCACGTTCAAGGTCGGCCAAGCAGGGTTTTCAATAGCACGTAGCGGCCTCAGTAGTGAGCCTAATTCTCGGGTTTGCTACTTGGAGATGCATGTGCTCCGATATACAGAAATGGAACTGTTGTATGATCTCTAGTAGATAATTGTAGACTATTAGGGTGCTGAATATAAAATACTTAGGATGGATATATTTCAGAAATCTTATATTTCACTCGCTGCTCTCCCAATTTAATTGCTAATATCTTTTATTTGGATTTACTTCGTGAGTGCCACTTATCAAACTATTATCGTTTGACGTGATCCATATGATTGAATTAGATAGTTTATTTATGAAATTCTTTACTATGCTTCCATGAGGAAATTATAAATACGATAACCCTGGAATACTCCATGGTGAAGTGCTACAATGGTGAACCGTGAGCTTGCGGAATAGAAATAATTTATTAAGCATAAGAACCACCAACAGCGACGCTCTCCTTAGGCAACTCAAAGGAACCTCGGCCCTACCCCCCCAGGGCCCACACAAACCGTACCTTGTTGTGGCCATCGGCGGCAGCGGCCGGCGGCAGGGACCCAAGGGCTTTCTGCCCGTGTTTCATGTTTAGTTTTTGTTTCCCCTCCCTCTCCTACTACATCTGCAGCCCTCATTCAAATCCCGATCCAAGTCTCGATCTGAAGCATGGTGAAGAAGAAGCACGCCGGTGAGGCTGCAATGCGATGGCTGTACTGCCCGTCACCACCGCTCCTCTCTCCCAGCTCACCGAATCCAGGCTTCAACAAGCCGAGCCTGGACATCCCTGGGTCAGGGGCCATGCGCCCTTGCTTGCGGCTCGGTGCCGTGGCGGGGTATGGTCGTGTGTCAACGACGTGCGTGACCCGACCCAGGCTCGGCTGTGCCGTGGTGGTGCGGCCGACTCGGTGGAGTAGCGCGACTCGGATGGTGGCGGCCAGCACCGCTGAGCAATGCGCATCCTGGTGGGCGTGTGTTGGCGGTTCTTATGCGATAAAATTAAATTCATTAATTCCGCAAGCGCACGGATCACCATTGTAGCATTTCACCTTGGAGTATTCCAGGGTTATCGTATTTATATTTCCGCAGGGAAGTAGAGCAAAAGAAAGCTGAATAATAGCTATGCAATGGATAATTTGGAGAAAGAAATAATGTATCAACTATACTTGAGACGGGGATAAGATAGACATGATAGATATGGGTGGCACACACATCCTCAAATCCAAGGTAATAAAATAAATAAATCGTAGTATACATTTGGGAGAGCAACGAGATAGAGTTAAGGCTACTTGTATGTTTATCTATTATTTACTTTTCTAGCAGTCAAGTCTACAAAGATTATTTACTCTAGTTAAGCTCATACACATACAAGTCATGTCGTTTCGGGGCACACACGTGCTAGGTTAACCGATAAAGCTAGTTCAAACCTAGGGAACCGTATGCTATAATTAAGACCCTGCTGAGTCCAACCCGGACGTGGTGGATTACAGAGACCGGTGCAGCTGTCACATACACTCGCTGCTACCATCCTCCGTGGGGTTGGGTGCCAAACGTGCATAGGCCAAGTTCTAAGCGCCATGCTTACAACCCGCCTAGAGGAGCTACTCTTGATCAACGGAGCAGTCCTATCTAAGAATGAACAAGCACAGATTTCACACGACGTCATCTCCGACGACGGCACTCTCTCGTACTCGCTATTCCAACAATCACGAATCCCACAACAAGACTTCTACGAGCACTTACTTAACGAATAAATAAACTAAATAGAAAAGAACTACTAAAATAAATAAATAAAGATAAAACTAAATATAATTATATTGAATAAAATAATATCTCAAGAGTAAGGATACAAAGAACTATACCGAACTCCGAGAATACTCCGGAAGCCCGAGAGAGCTCTCACTCTACTCTACTCTACTCTAACTCCCAAAGCTACTACTCAACTAAACTAATGAACACTTGGATGAAGTGTGATGGTGCGAGTTGCTTCGGAGGCCGAGGGGTCCAATTTATAGCTTGTGAAGGCGGTGGGAGCACCCTGGCCGAAGCTGGAGAGGCGGTGGCGCCAGAGTCGGCCGGCCGGCCTAGGGGGTTGGCCGGCCGGCCGTCCCCTATGGCGGTTTGCCACCGTCTTAAGCGTGGACGCTCCAGATCAGCCCCTGAAGTCGGTCTGAAGGTCGGCTCCTCGCTGGGGTCGGCAGAATTGAAGTGAGGGCCAAGTAAAGGCCCAAATAGCCCACCTTCTAGAATGGCGGTGGAATTCTGCTGGGCTGGCCTCTAATTATGCGTTGTGGATTATTTTCCAGCCCACTGGAGGAAGTCTGGGGCCTGCGGCCACCAAGTGGGCCGGTCGGCCTATGGTGGGGCCGGCCGGCCAGGGAAATTCCCTGGCTGGGCTCACTTTTCTCCATTATTCACTCCTGCATCCAAATATCCACCAAAACCTGTGGAGTAGCATTATTCCTAACTACTATGCACAAAATCTTGGTGTTATGCATTTATTTACCGGTAGGGTGGCAGTCAAATCATGGTTTAATGACCGCCAACAACCTCCCCAAGCTTAAACTTTGCTCGTCCCGAGCAAACTCAACTCAGGGTACTGGCGGATCAGGAGTTACAAAGAAGCGCCCCATGGGTAATAAAGATGCAACAACATACTCCCTAAACAGTGGTAAGTTTACGAGAGCACAAAATATTCATGAGTGTTGCAAAAATCGTGGGGCCTATATGTCACACCTTATCCTGCAGCATTGAAGACTAGAACGACACTTTTGGACAAGTATACAATTCTAGCAGGTATGCATCCAGAGTTTTTATGTGCTGCAAGGTAAGGTGCAAAAAATTCTCCTTCGTTTTGGGTGGCACTTCTCTTACCACTCCGATGTGAGTCTTATTCCTACAAGCTTCACTCATCCTACCTTCTGCCAAATGAGGCTTTGTATGTGGAGCTTGGTAAGGAATGCACAAATGTCATGCATATATTGTAAAGCTAAAGAATGAGTCTCAATCAACATAGCAACTCCATTTATTTTGGTCATAAGAGATGATGCGATGGAGGGGGAGAAAATGAACTCACACTTGTGGAAGGGGGTTTTGAAAAACATTGGTCTTTTATTTTACTCAAGATGTTTATGATAAGAACCATATAGCCTTTGACTTTTGTCATGCAACCATGGAGTTTTTTTTTTTGACTACTCCATGGTGCAAAGGGGCTATAACTTTTTGCATGGTTCAAGGAGACATTTTGAAATATTCTTGAGCTTTTTTGGATGGACCAAAAGTTTTGCAAACTCTGAAAAATGTTTGGTTGATTTATCCAAACATTCCCCTTTTTATTTGGTGGAAAGAAATTTTCGAAAACACACGCGAAGGAATTATGACCAAAATTAGGAGTGCTTAGTTTCAAGAGTACATCAAACCTTAACAAAACTCAATACATAAACAAATGGCTATGAGTGGGGCTGTTTCGAATATTATGATATGGCTCTGGTAGGTAAATAAATCCTCACACTAAGAGAAGTGTGCCAAAACAGAAGGGTTTTAGGTACTTGCAGCAATTCAAGAAAAACATCTCTGGATGAGACCATACTAAGAAATTGCAACAAGTCCTAATCATGCCATATCACAATCCACAATGCTCAGACTTGGTGTAACAAATGCAACCCACGGAAATAAGCAAGATTCATGATGTGATCATGCTCAAATAAAAATAACACGTATGTCAGGAGTAGAGGTTGCATCTATGCGACACATGGGAAGCTAATTTGTAACTCGATCATCATTTCCCTTAAGTGTAGCATAACACCAAGATTCTAGCATTTATTCGAAACAGGGAGTTTATTTATTTATTAAGAAAGTTAGGAATACTTACCTGGGGGTCCTCCCCAAACTTGAGTCTTTGCAAGACTCGAGCTTGTATTGAACTCCTTCTTACCTGGAGGCCCTCCCCAAGCTTGAGTCTTTGTAAGACTTAAGCTTGATTCAGGCTCTTCCTCCTCCTTCTTGACCTGCAAAAAAGAGTGAGGATGATACAAGTGGCTAGCCCCTAATGAGCATCACCGGGAATCCTATTATTTTTGTTGTTTTTAATTTTTCATATTTTTATTTTATTTTTATAGTTTATGAAAGGAAAAACAAGTGCTAGGCCTAGCTAGGATAACGATTGGGATGGCCTCCCCAATCGGAGGGCTCTCATTTTTACGTCTTTGAGCTAGACGTTCTCCGTGTCTTCAACTTGTTTGGACCTCGCTCGCTGGAGAATCTGGCGAGGTAGAGGTTCCTTCTTTCTTCCGCCACACTTTGATTGTCTTCTTTGTGTTGGTGGCGGCGACCTTTTCTTCAATAGGCGCCTTTGTTGTGCTCTCATCGGTCGATACCGTAGCTGCCTTCTTCTTTCTTGAGCGCCTTGCTCTCCTCTTCTTAGGCGATTGTGACTCGCCTACTCCTTCTTGTGGTGGAGGAGCAAGAGGGGCTTGAGGTGTGTTTGGCGGCTGAGGCATTCTCCTTTGAGTTCTCCAATAATTAGCTGGCCTTCTTGCATTCTCTCTTGCCAGATAGTTTCTCATATATGCAATGAGCTTCTCTGGCTGTGGCATGGGTGGAGTAATCTCGATCTTCTCCACTTCCCTTGGGTCCTTTCCATATATGACCCTCACTTCCTTGCATTGTTCAACCTTAGGCTTGAAGCTGAACGTCTCTTCCTTGCCGTTGAAGTCCAAGTGGATCTCTCCTGCCCATGTCGATGTTGGCGTTGGTGGTGCTCAAGAATGGCCTCCCGAGGATGAGAGGAGTCTTGACATCCACTTCCATGTCAAGTACAACGAAATCGACGGGGACGAAGAAATTTCTGATCTGCACAGACACGTCTTCGGCAATACCCGCAGGATGGCGAACCGATTGGTCCGCAAGTTGCAAGCACATGGCTGTTGGTGATAACGGGCGGTTTAGCCTGTCGTACACTGTCTTGGGCATGACGCTCACACTTGCTCTTAAATCGTAGAGCGCCTATGAGAAGTGCTGGCTGCCGATTGAACATGGGATGGTTGGACACCCCGGATCCTTCTTCTTTTCCGGAAGAATGTTCAAAATGGCCGCACTGCACTCTTCTGTAAGCTTCACCACCTCCATTGCTGGAATGGGGCGCTTGTTGTTGAGGATGTCCCGAAAATACCTAGTGTAAGTAGGTACCTGCATGGCATCAAGCAGCGGAATATGCACATATATATGCCGGATGGCCTCAACAAATTTATCGAAGCGCTCATCCACGGTGAGCTTCTTCCTGCGGTCGGGATAGGGCAAGCCTGTAGTGTCAAAATACTCATGAGGGGCTGCCTTAGGTGGAGCTTGCTCAACGGGAGGATCTGTCGTTGATTCCTCCTCGGAGCTCTCCTTCTTGGCGTCTTCCTCTTCAGGGACCTTCTTTTCTGGAACCTTTTTACCGGCCTTCTCCTTGGGGGCTGCATTTGGTGTCTTTCTCCCTGCACCCTTGGGGTATGGTGGGCGTGTGTTGGCGGTTCTTATGCAATAAAATTAAATTCATTAATTCCGCAAGCGCACGGATCTCCATTGTAGCATTTCACCTTGGAGTATTTCAGAGTTATCGTATTTATATTTCCGCAGGGAAGTAGAGCAAAAGAAAGCTGAATAATAGCTATGCATTGGATAATTTGGAGAAAGAAATAATGTATCAACTATACTTGAGACGGGGGTAAGATAGACATGATAGATATGGGTGGCACACACATCCTCAAATCCAAGGTAATAAAATAAATAAATCGTAGTATACATTTGGGAGAGCAACGAGATAGAGTTAAGGCTACCTGTATGTTTATCTATTATTTACTTTTCTAGCAGTCAAGTCTACAAAGATTATTTACTCTAGTTAAGCTCATACACATACAAGTCATGTCGTTTCGGGGCACACATGTGCTAGGTTAACCGATGAAGCTAGTTCAAACCTAGGGACCGTATGCTATAATTAAGACCCTGCTGAGTCCAACCCGGACGTGGTGGATTACAGAGACCGGTGCAGCTGTCACATACACTCGCGGCTACCATCCTCCGTGGGGTTGGGTGCCAAACGTGCATAGGCCAAGTTCTAAGCGCATGCTTACAATCCGCCTAGAGGAGCTACTCTTGATCAACGGAGCAGTCCTATCTAAGAATGAACAAGCACAGATTTCACACGACGTCATCTCCGACGATGGCACTCTCTCGTGCTCGCTATTCCAACAATCACGAATCCCACAACAAGACTTCTACGAGCACTTACTTAACGAATAAATAAACTAAATAGAAAAGAACTACTAAAATAAATAAATAAAGATAAAACTAAATATAATTATATTGAATAAAATAATATCTCAAGAGTAAGGATACAAAGAACTATACCGAACTCCGAGAATACTCCGGAAGCCCGAGAGAGCTCTCACTCTACTCTACTCTACTCTAACTGCCAAAGCTACTACTCAACTAAACTAATGAACACTTGGATGAAGTGTGATGGTGCGAGTTGCTTCGGAGGCCGAGGGGTCCAATTTATAGCTTGTGAAGGCGGTGGGAGCACCCTGGCCGAAGCTGGAGAGGCGGTGGCGCCAGAGTCGGCCGGCCGGCCTAGGGGGTTGGCCGGCCGGCCGTCCCCTGTGGTGGTTTGCCACCGTCTTAAGCGTGGACGCTTCAGATCAGCCCCTGAAGTCGGTCTGAAGGTCGGCTCCTCGCTGGGGTCGGCAGAATTGAAGTGAGGGCCAAGTAAAGGCCCAAATAGCCCACCTTCTAGAATGGCGGTGGAATTCTGCTGGGCTGGCCTCTAATTATGCGTTGTAGATTATTTTCCAGCCCACTGGAGGAAGTCTGGGGCCTGCGGCCACCAAGTGGGCCGGTCGGCCTATGGTGGGGCCGGCCGGCCAGGGAAATTCCCTGGCTGGGCCCACTTTTCTCCATTATTCACTCCTGCATCCAAATATCCACCAAAACCTGTGGAGTAGCATTATTCCTAACTACTATGCACAAAATCTTGGTGTTATGCATTTATTTACCGGTAGGGTGGCAGTCAAATCATGGTTTAATGACCGCCAACAGCGTGGCAAGGCTGCCCCCATCGCCATGGAGGTGCCAGTGCGGGCCGCACGGGCGGGCATCATGGTGCTTTGTGGTGGTGGTGCCGGTGGTGCGATGGTCTTCATCGACATGAATGTTGGGACGGGAAGGGATGCTGGACAAAAGCCAAGCTCGGCTCTGTGCTGGTGGTGTCAATGACGACATCCTTAGACGTCATTTCCTCGTTGAGGGCGTTGTCATGGCGCCCTAACCTACCTCCAAAATACCACACTGCTCCGCCTGCGGTGATAGCCGCACCGCGCTTTGCTCTCCTGAGCGGTGCTCACGGTCGAGTTCTCCATAAGTCCCTTTGATGGCTTCCCCTTTCTCGTGCAGTGTGCCAAGTTGAGAGGTTATGGCCGAAAGGCTTGCCTAGAAATGTCGGTGCTAACGATGACTACGTATGCCCGCGGACGTCGTTATCCCCCTTGGGGCATCGTTTCGAATCTCTCTATGCACAATCGTTTGTTCTTGGCACAATGGTCGTGTTAGTTGGTCTTTGGTCTTGGATTTGTTGTTGGCTTTCACCGTGGTTCGATGGGTGTTCTCTACTGGCACCTCTACTTTGTCGTCAGACTTCTTGTTTTGATAGTGTCATCGAATCATATGCCGTGTGCGTCCAAGCTTGCTAGCATCCCTCCTTTGCGGGTTCCTCCTCACAAAGGATGTCAGACAGTGGCTCATGGAGACTGGATGCTCTGGGAAAGGTGACTCCATCATTTTCAAGGGAGGTCGGCATTGTACAGCTCGCAGTGGTCAGTGTGCTTCCCCCACTTTTAATCCCCATCTTGTTGGGTGGCTCTCTCGTCCTTCAAGGATTCCTCCCCTTGTTGGTAGGTGGAGGGTGACAACAAAGCGGCGTAGCTACTAGGGGTGGTTTGGCGGTGCAATAGCTGCCATAACTTAATTTTGTAACCATTGATGGACAGGCTTGGTCGTGACCCCTATATATATCAACGAATTCAGGTGGGGATTCCCGCCCCCTGGTGATCGTCAAAAATAGGTTTCTTGTGAGTCCCGGTTTTTTGCTTATTAGGCTAGATGAAGGAAACAAGCAAGCAAGGCACAAATAGTGCAGCCGCTTGTGCGGTGCCATACAAAGCAGCTAGCTCACTAGCAAGCCTGACATCGTCAAGATTTAGTGAAGATGGACCGCTGAGCTTGTGGAGCAGGGGGCGGGTCCAGGGTTATTATTGTAAGCTTGAGGACTAATTTGATGTTTGTAGTGATGAAAGACAACATCCATGGTAAGTATCAAATGGTGGTCAGGCTTCATTACAACACAATTTTAAGGAATACCTATGAGAAGATGGAGTTGCATCCAGGAAAGGATGAAAACACAATTAATATAATGACAAGTCTAGATCTAAATCTATCCTTGGGATGAAAGATATACACTTGACAGGTCATATAAAGGAGTTGTGGTTAGTAGCTTTACATAGGTATTGGCTATTGGAGTGGATATGTGCACGCTTGAGAGGTCATATGAAGCTCCAAGATGTGGGAGACGTTGAAGCAAAGATGCTTGGATCAAAGAGTTGGATGATATAAAAGATCCAGAAAAGATAGAATTGGAAGGTAGAGAAGTTGAGCACGAAACGATCCGACCATGGAGCCCAACTATATTAACAGTCCTGTCCATAGAAGGTATTCTCAGGAGGTGAAGATGAATTGATCTTAACTAGGTGGTCCAATTTTAGCATTCACCAATTGTCAATATAGTTGAAAATAAAATATAATCATTGGAAAAAATTGAACTGACCGGATGGTCCAGCGGACTTTCGGTCAGTACAAAGAAGCAACATAAGATGTTCTCGACAGGAATGATTGACATGACTGGATAGTCTGGTGATGATCAGGCTGTCAGACTATCCGATGGTTTGCATAAAGTAGGTAACCTCCAGTAGATGGTTTTAGGCTATTTACAGGGCTCTCTGTAGACTTTGACTGCTGATTTGATAGAGAATATCAATAAAGAGCGAAAAGCAAGGAGGATAAGCACTAGTGATGATATTGAGACACATCTTAAGGGTGCTTGAGAGAAAGTTACGTCAAGTAAGGATCAACTTATTACTCTTGGTTCTTGGCGCAACCTAGACCAGCTTGGTTTCAATGAGTTTTCTTGTAGGTTGTGAAGGGTTCATTCAGTTTGTACATGCTATGAAGTCCTTAGTACATAAGGACACCAATAGTGAGCACCCGTGGCCTTACTCAGAGGGTGAAGAATGCTCTATAGGAGAGAGCATCTTACGTTATGACAGTGGGAGGAACCTACACTCTATGGAGGGAGCTAGTGGTGTAATTAGGAGTAGGGGACGGCACATTAAATTAACCTTCCGAGAATACTTCTATCTTTTCTCCTTACTTTACTTGCCTTTGAGGTTCTTAAGTAGAATTGCTAGAATTCTTGTGTGTTTTGCTCTAGTGGTTGCCTTACTCATTTTGATGCAATATTGGTAGAACTTTTAAGTTAATTACTTATTAATCACTTACATTTGCAGACAATGTACTCATTTTGTTTTCGCAATACATTCTAAATGTTTTAAGAAATATCAACTGCCATGTTTGAATTTTCTTACTAAAATCATGTCAATGTCTTTTTTTCTTAACCAAAGGAAGGGAATGTATTCAACTAGGTCAACCAGTTTGCAAACAAGAGACGATTAAATGATATTAGGTTTTACTCAAACGAAGACAACATAATTAAGACACAGCCCGTTCGTTTGGCTGGGCTGGCCGGCTGGATTGGCTGGAATGGCTGGTAGCTACAGTAGACATGTGTCTAACGGCTACCAGCCCAGCCGCCAGCGCAGCCGCTTCCAGCCCAGCCGAACAGGGCTACAAATTTTGTCCTTTTTTTATTTTTAGGATCGACAAATGCGGTACTGACATCACTTCATTCGTACGTAAAGGAGCCAGACCATCTTCGACAGTTGGTTGACATCAATAATTTTTAATATAAAATTACAGTTTTGAAAGGAAGGGACAAAAAAAGGTCATGAAGTTCGGCACAAAAGCAGAGCATATTTGGGATAACGGTAATTGAGTTCAGATACAGTTCAAGACGCGCGCGCGCGTGTTAAGAACTGCTATTCCTCACATTTGTTTTAAAACAAAACATCCTATGATTCATGTACTTGCATTGCAACAGACAGCAATGATAGGTGTATAATCCACCGATGAGCATGATAAAGTTTGAGAAATTTGTTGAATTTGGACCGTATGTAAGGAAGAGCATACATTTACAAATCCACACGTCACTTTTCCATTATGCATAGGACACAAGCACAAAGAATTAGAAAGATAGTTTAGAACACTCCGTTAAAAAGAAAAAAAAATTACACACATGGTTTAGAATGGGCAACTTCTTCAAATTTGCACTTGCGGTTGGATTAAAACAAGAGGTATTGAAATCCAGCTCGAAAAACAGAACAGGTTCCATATTACGTAACTCAGATACAGGTCGAGACTTCTCCCCACGTTCAAATTTGTTTACTGAATCTTGAAAAGAATAATGACCGGGGACGAGCTTGGGGTTCATCTAGCTTTGAACTTTACTGCCGCCGAAACAACACCTGTGCAAAGAAGGATTATTAGTACAAACTGGCGCAAAACAATTGTTTGTCCTTTTCGAAAGAGAAAAATAATAACTTGCCGTGATGTGAGTTAACTGCTCAAGTGATCTTTAAAACTAGTCGCTCTATAACAGGAGTACCATTTGGATGACGAGCTTGTTCTCTTTATTTCAGAACCAGTCGATTGGTCTTGTTTTGGAGGCTGCTGCTGCGGTGTTCCCACGTAGTAGTCTTATGCAGAAGAAAGGGGACATTATATTTCTATGAAACTGATCAAATCTGATAACCACACTATGCTGAAGAAACAAAATAGCGAGTGCACGTGGCGTGCCACCAGGAGTCTGGGTGTTTGCAGGTACAGGTTTCTGATCTTGAACGGCTGGTCCTCCTTGCGGTTGCTGCGGACGGCCGATGAAGTATCCTGCATCAGTACATCTCAAATCAGAAGGTTTTTACCGTGTTCGTTAAAAAAAAAAGTTTCTTACTGTGAGATTAGCAGTCCGAGACATGCTAGCTTATGCGGCGCACTAAAAGCACGTCTGTCAGATCTCATAAAAAATCTTAGACAGCTTTCAGTTAGAAAAACGCAGAGAGAGACAAGTACCTCCGGGAACGTCGCCCATGGCTGATGGATGTGATCTCCGGCCGGTGAGCAGCCTCCTCTGCCGACGAGACGAGCCAAGACAAGGCGGAGCGACGACCAAGACTGGGAAACAGAATGCCACCACACCAGGTTTTATTAGACTGACTCCAACGGCAGGAGGTACTTAAAACACTAAATAGGTACCCAAAACAATGAAAGGTCTGGACCCAAAAGCTTCAATCTCCAACGGACTCTTTTTTTCCGCCTCGTGCCACCGCGTCTCCCTCCCGAGCCGATGCGCCCAAAAGCTTCAATCTCCAACGGACTCCTTTTTTGCGCCTCGTGCCACCGCGCCTCCCTCCCGAGCCGATGCGCCGTCCCCGCCGTGCGCCGGTGCGTCCGCCTCGCGCCGATGCGCCGCTCCTCGCGACCCGCCAAGGTGGTGCGCGCGAGAGCCGCCATGGCATGTAGTCTGATTGACTGTCCTGTAGTTTGATTCGGTTAGCTAGCTACTTGATTTGGAGTATTTCTTATTCAATTTTGGTTTTTGCTTCTTCGATTTGACGATGCAACTCCTGCTTCATGATTGGAGACGGGAAGAAGCTAATACTCTTGATTTGCAGCTTCTTGCATCCTGATCTGCATCCGGATTTACTGCTGTTTGTGGGTCAGCTACAAATACAGAGCACAAATACAAAAAAATTAGTACTTCAGAACTATATAAATTGGTAATCAATGGGATTACGGGTTTGCGTGGCGATGTGCTGGGAGCAGGAGCTTCACGAGGGCGACGGCGGAGCGGGACCTTCGTGGGTCGGCGGCGAGCAGGTCGACGCCCTCCTCCCCGCACGCCGTGGCCCCTTCCCCTCCTCTCACCAGCGCAAGATCTTCCCGGCCCTTTCTCCTCCTCCTCGAGGAGCAGCGAGGTGGAGGCTGCCGCCTTCTAGCGCGTCGGGCAGTTGTCAGGCAATCTGGGGGGTAGGGATGCGGCGGCGGTCGGGCGGGGCGGGGGCGGCTGAAGCGATGCGTCGCACCGCGAGGAACAGCATTTCTGGGTTGCGGGGGGCGCGGGTCCGAAAATAGGTACGCCTTTTGGGTACTCGGCTGGAGGCAGTTTTTCCATGTTATAAGACCCATTTTTTGTATACAGGTCACCCAAAAGTGTGGCCGGATGGAGTCCGTCTTAGACCGTCTCCAAAAGGGGAGGCATGAATCAGCAAATGCAATATTTTATTAAGAAAAGAGAGGAGAGAGGGTGATGCTAGCTCTTGTTCCCACACACAAGAATGTCATCCAAGAATTAACAGCTGACTCTAACCATTAATCACGCTCATAGCAGGTCCTTAGACTCTGTCAACCAGTATGATGACAGTGTGCAACTCAAGGGATACAAGAGATGCTCTCCCTAGGCTGGGAGCAGTTCACACAATGTGTCTGTGTGTGTGAAGGTGAAGCTTAATGCAAGAGTAAAAATGGGTCAAAAAAAATTACAGGTAAATAATAAAGCGATTTACAGAGAATTGAACCGTAGTTACTGTTCAATAACCATAATTACTGAACCATAGGGCGTTCTTTTTCTTTTGTTTTAAAAGAGAATACTCATGTCCTTGCAGTCCAACAGCAACAATAGGTGTATAATCCGCCGATGAGCATGACAAAGTTTGAGAAATTTGTTGAATTTGCACCATATGTAAGAAAGAGCACACAATTACAATCCACTCGTCACTTCGCCATTATATATAAATAAAGGATCAAGCACAGAGAATTACAAAGATGGTTTAGCACAACTTTTTTGTAATTACAAATAGGTCCCTGTAATCTTTAAACCTTCATAGCTTTGTCGTTTTAGCTATGATTTGAGCAGTTCTTGTGCTCACGCGTTCGTAGCGACACGTAGTACCCTTTGGTACTAATCTGGAACCTCAATAATAGCTCAACAAGCCCTCAACGCCCTAAATCATCCTCGCCTCCGACATAATCCCATCTTGGCAAATCTTAAGACACCGATGCCGCATGTAACACATGCACATCTATCTTTTGCTTTAAACCTAATCTACCAGGTCATATCATTCCGTCTCAAACCTAACAACATTCCTTTAGTGCCACTCAATTCCAACCTAGCATCGCATGACGCCAATATTCCTTATCCTTTAATATCAAACCTAATATAGCTTTCAAATACTTTTTACTCAGAACTCCTAACCCTAATCCGCTTGACCGTAACTCGTCCAAACCCTAACCTAGCTTAACCATCACTCAACCGAATCAATTCCAATACTAACGTTTATCTATACCAATATCCATTTATTATCGCTCTCGTTTATATGTTGTCTTTCCATTGGAATTTATTCAAGTTATTATTGGTTACTACTTTGATTTATTAGTCGTTCTTGATCAATTGATCCTTGCATGTTAATTGCAACCTCGCATTTATAGCATGCATGATCACGTACACGTACCACTATCGTGAGCTCGGCTCAAGACTGATAATCATGGGCCCGACACCTGACAAATATGTAGTAGCTTAATCTTAATAATTAATTTAGGAATTAATTTATAGTTTAATGCTAACAACTAATAGTAGTTAATGTATAGCTAACTAAATTTACTTAATGCCATAAGTTATATAAGTAAATGACACACCCCACACCGTGTATCCGTGTTGCATGAACACTTATATAGGTTACAACCTACATAATGCCATAATGACATGTGTATACGACAAAAACACCGTGCACAAGCCTGTCCTCCCACCTCCGCATGCACTCATCATAGTTATCATAGCATCATCACATCAAACACCCTTGTGCTTGATGCACCAATCATAATGGCCCACCAAATACCTTTCCTAAAATCAACCATGCTCACCAGGAGTCAAACTTCCTCGTTTGCCATCCAGGGTTAAACATCCCTTCTAATAAAACCTTCTTAGAATAAAATGTAATGCATCACGGATTATTGAGTCTTCTATCCTTCATTGGTGTTCTGTCGGTTTTTACTTGGAGTTCAATCGGATCCTATTTGGCTCTTTTAATCTTTATGTCTTTATGGTAGATTGTTTATACGCTATATTTATATGCGCTAGCTTACGCGAGATTCGAGGAAGAGCAAGAAGAATCCAAGTTACAAAGAAGACCTAGAAGATCCAGGTTTGGAAGAAAAGCGGCAGAACCCAATTACAAAGACAAGTCAAGATACAAGCTGATGTGAAAAACTTGAGAGCGTCGACTCCGAACTTGAAGACATCAACTTCGCCACCAACCTAAAGACCTAGAATCTGAAGATTAGGATAACGTTTATTAGGCAAGCTTTACTACTCCTTGATCATGATTGAACCTACTGTTTTTGCAACGCACCTATATGGCCTGTTTTTTGTATTATGCATTACTTATTATTTTATTACTTGTGTAGTTATGGTCCTATTTACTTACTGATATTAATGCCTACTTAGTCGTTAATATATAAATCCTTGTCTACCCTTGTTTACCTACCACCTTGATAACCCTAGGATAGTTCCATCATTTCTATGATGGCACGTTCACGTTGTTACTAGATATGCTTAGAACCCCACAATGTTTCTACATTGCCACACCGTACTCACATACTATGCTTTACATATGTGTTAAATGAGTTTGGTGGTGTGTGTGATATTGGGATTAGGAGTGGCAAAACTGTGTTAGGAGATGGTGACAGTGATGATGGGATGGATTGGACTGTGGGCAAGGCCACTAGTGAACTGCTGATGATGTGATAGACCCCTAGTATGGGACATGGTGCTTGCCCGACCATATAAGAACCGGTTCATTCAACCTTTAACAAGATGATTCTTGTAAAACTATGGAACCTGTATGGGCAGGACTTAGCCTACCTTCTTGGTGCCCTTGCAAATTCCACCTGGAGCCCAGTAGAGGCAATGAAACCTCAGAAAAAGACGCGGGAAACATACCCATAGTCTGGCTCGCAGAACTCGCTATCAGTTACGAGAATCCCGCTATCAGTAACGGGAATACCGCATGTCCTAGTATTTGTTACATGATACTGCTATCAGTTACAGGTTCACGACGTACCCTGCTATCCATTACAGGCGTATTGTGCTGTTATGTTACCTTTCATGTCACAAGCCCCTGAGTGTGATTTCTTGGTGGACTTGTGGGGTTACTCGGAGGAGATGGGCTGAGCGTTATGTTACTCTCCGTACAAGAGTACATAGCTCGTGGGAAAAGATGTACATCCTCTGCAGAGTGTAAAATTCATCCAGGTGGACGTTGTCACGGCATATGATGCATCTATGTTGAGTTCGATATGATTAGCCACTCTCATGATGTCTCCTTAGCGTGTGAGTTGGTTGTAGTCCGCCCGTGTTTCGAAAGTGATGACAAGTATGCCGGGTCGGTATGTGTCATACCCTACTTAAGAGAGTATGTTGTGCATCAAGTATCAGTCCCTGGATCAGTAGCTGATATGCACAAGAACACAGAAGTGATATACAAAAGCATACTTCGATTAGGAAGGATACCTGATATTAAAACCTAGTGGTGGTAAGACAAGGATTCAAAACCATCCAAGTACATCCGACCAACTAGGCGAAGCAGACAGCGGAAACCTTGGCCCAAGCCACAAGCAGACTTGAGAAGCAGAACCGAAAACCAAATCGTCGTCGTCTCCTACGAGGTCTTCTCTCACTAAACCAACAAATGCAAACGCGTGAGTACATAAGGTACTCAGCAAGCCCTACACTACACAAGGGTATATATACATGCATATTTGGTTCTAGCAAGGAGGAGGCTGAATGGCTCATTTGCTGAAAGCAAACTTTATGCAGGGTTCACTAAAGCAGTGAAGGAGTCATAGATAAAACAGAGAATTGTTTGTCAGTATTTCAGTTGGTTGGCCCTGGGGGAGTATGAAACCTTCCCGCCAGTTCCCAAAGTTTTAGTTGGGCCTTCTGACCTCAAGGGCCATACCGACCCGGCAACCATGCCAATACTTCCAAAACACGGGCTGACTACAACCCACTCACACGCCAAGGAGAGAAGAGAGGTGGCTAATCTCAAGGGCGCAAAACCATAACGGGTCATATGCCGTGACCACGTCCATCCGGATGAATTGTTATCCTCTGCAGAGGTTGTACAGCTTTCCCCACGAGTCACGCACCCTTTGCAAGGGGGTACGTAACGCTTATTCCATCTTCTCCGAGTAGTCTCACAAATCCACCACGGAATCACACTCAGGGGCCTGTGACTTGAAAAGTCACACATCGGCACAATGCACCTGTGAGGTACATCGCGCTCCTGCAATGAGTTGCAGGATCCTGTAACAAATACCAGGACTGATACCGGGATTTCCGTAACTGATAGCGGATTCCGCAACCGGACCACGGGTACGTTTCCCGGGTCTTTTCCTGAGCTTCCGTTGCCTCTACTGGCCTCCGATGGAAAGTGTAAGAGTACGAAGAAGGTAGGGTAAGTCCCTTTCGGGTTTCGTGGTTGTACGGAGATCGTTATGCTTACGAGCGAGAGAACCGGTCCTTATATGGCCGGGCAAGCACCAAATCCCACACTGGGGGTCTATCACACCACCATCACCACACTAGTGGCCTTGCCCGCAGTCCAACCCATCCCATCATCTTCATCACCTAACACAGTTGTGCTACTCCCAAACCCAAGTATCACACACACCACCAAACTCATTTGACACATTTGAAAAGCAAGTATATGAGTAAGGTGTGGCAATGTAGAAACATTGCGGGGGTCCTAAGCATTCTAGTAGCAAGGTAACTGTGCCATCATAGAAATGATGGAACCATCCTAGGTTTATCAAGGTGATGGGTAATCAAGGGTAAACAACGATCCGTATATTAATGCCTAAAGGCATCAATACCGGTAAGCAAGTAGGACCATAGCTACACAAGCAGTAAAATAACAAGCAATGCATAATACGAGAGTAAGCTCTATAGGTGCATTTGCGAAAACAGTGGGATCAATCATGATCAAGGAGAAGTAGAGCTTGCCTTAAAACGATATCCTTAATCTTCAAGTTCTTGATCTTCAGATTCTTCAGTCGAGGTCGAGATCTTCAAGTCCTTTTCTTGAAGCTTGTATCTTTAGACTTGTCTTTGAGCTTGAATTCTTCGGCTCGTTCTCGAAACTCGCGTAAGCTAGCGCATAAAAATATACCGCATAAACAAACTACCGCAAAGAAAAATAAAGACCAAAAGAGCCAAGAAGATCCAATTAACTCCAAAAAGAACTGATAAAACACCAATTAAGAACAGGAAATGAATTATGTATGATGCAATAAGTTTTACTTTAAGAAAGATTTTATTATCTTAAAAGGCTATTAGGTATGCATTGGGCGCTAGGGCTTTTAAGTGTGAATGAGGAATGCTAAATCATGTAGAGAAATCATGCTTGCATGTGAGGGTGGAGTATGACGTGTGTACGTGTTCTTTGTATACTTGCGGCACTAAGGCTTTATATAGGTCGTCACCTATATAAAGGTTAATGCAATAAGCGTACGAAGTGTAAAGTGTGTCATTTATTTACCTATAGGTTAAGATATTATCTAATGGTGATTAACTAGTATTTTACCTACTGCATTAGTACTAAGACTAAGCTACTAATTATTTGTCATGAGCTAAGCACATGACGGTGGTACGTGTACGTGAGCATGCGTAAGATGGATGCACGGTTCAAATGAAAAACCATGATCAAATAAATAAGAACTAGCAGATAACTCCAATAAATTCCAAATGAAAGATAAATGATAGAACAAGTAGGATTGGTAGAGATCGGTGGCAAGATTAGGGTAGGTTTTAGGTTAAATGATGAAAGAGCATTGGTGATAGGCGATATCGATGTCGTATGGTTGGTCGATATGGAGATTTATTAGATGAGAGAGGAACTTTGGATATGGGTGATTTGTAGATCTGGTGGTATTGAATCGAGGATGATTTTAGATGAATTTTGGCGGAAGAATCGCCAAAATCGGAGTTCGAACGGAGAAGATATGAATTTTGGAAGTTTGCCGAGAAAAGGATTAATTAGGATTAAGCTTAATAAATTAAGCATTGGTATAATCCTAATTATTTTGAGATGCAAAGGTTGGAGGATGTTTAAAATGGCTCAACATATTTTTAGGAATTTTGTGGGATTTTTCTGACATTAGAAATGTGCTCGCAAAGAAATACGTGTACACTAGCTGGTGTACTTAGCATTTTCCTGATAGAAAGAGAGGCTGACAGATGGGTCCAGGGAATCTGAGGGCTTATTTGCAAGAGTAGAAAGGTTCCGGGGACTTTTTGGTAAATACAGCAAGTCGACAGGGACCTATCTGTAATTTTGGAAAAGTTTAGGGGCCTTGGTGCAAAATGATAAGGGCCAAAATTTAAATACAGAAAAGTATAGGGACTTTTCTGTAAAAAGATAGGACTAGGACAGAATTACTGGAAAGGTCAGGGGCTTATCTGCAAAAATACAGGGCCCCGGGATTTTTAAGATTTTCGGAATTGTTTTTGAATGGGAAAAGATGGTGGACTCGGTGCACCATGAACCGAGGGGGTTCATGGGTCTATGGTCTACGTGGACCGGGGTTATGGAAGTGTGGGGGAAGTGGGGCTGCTGACTGTGCAAGTGGACCGGGTCAAGCGGGACCCACTTGCTGGCGTGGCGCGCCACGTCGGATGGCGGCGCGGCGGGTCAGACGCGGCGGCAGAGGGCGGCGCGCGGCGGCGGCTCGCCGGGAAGCTCGCCGCCGGCGGCTACGGCGGCGGAATCACGACGAGGTTTTGCCGCGGGGTGACTACGTGCGATGGCGGAGCAGATGGTGCTACACGTTGACGACGGGGGCGACTGGAGCGGCGGCGCGAGCTCGCCGGAGGCGGGCGGCGCTCCGGTGAGCAAAGGGGGAAAGGCCGGGGAGCATGCGTGGGCTCGTGCGAGTGGACGGGCTTGAGCGCGGGGAAACGGCGAGTGCAACGCGCCTCGCGTCGAGGCTGGACTCAGCTAGGAGGGTGGCCGGCGACGAGGTAAAACATGGCGGCGGCGGAAGAACTCGGTGAGGAGGTGTGCGCGTGAGGGGAGAGGGAGAAAGAGAGGGCACGCGAGGGAGAGACGGACACGGGGTGCTCACCGTGAGCTTGTTGAGGCCGGAGGAGCAAGGAGACGGCGGCAATGGGGGCCGGTGGCCGGAACCCTAGCTCTCTTGCGCGGGCACGGTTCCGAGCTCGGCCACGCAAGCCGAAGGCACGCCGGAGAGAAGAATGGCTCGTGGAGGATCCCGATGAGGAAGAAGAGGAGCCAGGCGACTGAGAGAGGGGCGCCGGAGCAAGGGAAGAAGACGGCGGCGAGATGGAGCTCGCCGTCGATCTCCTCGCCCGGAGTTTGATTGCGAGCGAGAGGAGTGCACCGAGGGGGAAGAGGGCTCGGTGGTGCTTGGCGATGAGGAAGGGGAGCTCGGGGCGCACGAGAGAGTGGGCGAGGCCGTCGGGGACCTCGTCGGAGTTGGGAAAGAAAGAGAGGGGAGAATGAGAGAGTGAGCCGAAGAGGAGGGGCTCGGCCCTTTTTAAGAACGGCAATGGCGGTGGCGCGACTAAACGTGACGGGCGCGCCAAGAATGGTGGAGGCGGTGGCGACAGTAGGGCGGTGCGGCGGCTGACGTCGGCGACAGCATGGGCGGCGGCGCGGTGATGCGACCGGACGGGAGGAGGAGGACGGCGATGGGGTCCACACGTCGGTGAAAGAGAGAGGAGGAGGAGGAGCGGGCTGGGCTGGCGCTAGGTGGAGCTGGGCCGAAGAGAAAAGAAGCCGGGCCGACGCGAGAGCGAGGGAGAGGGAGAGAAGAAGGGAAGGGTTGGGCCGGCTGGGAGGAAAAGGAAAAGGGGCGGCCCGGGAAGGAGAAAAGGATTTGATCTTTTCTGGATTTCAAATTTGAGGGAATTTCAAATTCGAGCAAAAACAAAAGACAAACAAAACACTCAAACAAATCCAAATAAATTCAAAATGCACAAGATGTGATTTTGATGCAAGTTTAAATTCAAACTTTTGAAATTTAAATTGGGAACTAGATCTACTTTAATTTAGTTTGTTGTAAATTTGAAAGGGGTCTAATTTTAGTGGAATTTTAAATGAACCAAACACTTGAGCACTTATTTTATATTTCAAAATTTCAAATTCAAACTAAGTTCGAATTATCTTAGTGAATTTTATTTCGAAAAATCATGGCAAGGTAAGAGGTTGCACAAAAATTTAAATTTGGAGTGATTTTTATTCCTTTTGATTGTTTTAAAATTTTGGGATGTTACAGATCTACCCCACTTAAAAGGAATCTCGTCATTGAGATTCGAACGAGCTTCGGATGGTGTAGAACTTCTTTCGGGTCTTCTTACTTGATGGTGGTAACATCCAAACATTTTGTCGGGGACTTCGCAATGTCGAGAGCCTTGATGGTTGATTGATTTTTTTTTTCTTTGACCTTCGGTACTGCAGATTGATGTAGCGGAGGTTCTCTCTGTAGGTCACGGGAGGGGTCCTACCCTACTTAAAAGATCTGAACTCGGGGTATCGAAGGTTATGCTTGATTGCTGCTTTGCTTATCTTATCCAAGGGATTTAGGCTTTTCTCATCTTATCCAAATGCCTTTATTTTCAAATTATCTTCAAAGGTGGGTTTACCAAGACTTTTACTCGACTCTGGAGGTAAAAGCATCTCCATTGATGTTACTTGAAATCTGTTTCTTGACCGGGACTAGCAAACCATTTATTTCACCAAACAACTCTTAATCAAAGCTTTATTGGTATTCCAAAGCACGGAGTACATCGGGTTATTTATATTACAATACTCTTTCATAGAGTTTGTAATCCTCGATGCCCAACTTGGGATATGGTCGGTTTGTTCCTCAGACGGGGTTATCACTCATCTTTCTTTGTCCGACAGATTCTGGGCAATCTGCTGCAAAATGCCCATGATTCCGGCACAAGTAGCATTTCTGATTTGCTCGCGGTAACTTCTTTCCCAGTGGTTTGCCTTTACTGTTTTGTCTTTGAGTGTTCGGCCTTTTAAAACCAGAAGATCTTACGCGTAGCGCGTTCCTCTTCTTTTTGTTCTTCTTCTTTCTGCTCTTCTTCTGATTTTCTTGCTTCTGGGGAAATTCCCATTCATGTACTTCACACTTCTTTTTCAGCTCACATGGTTGGGTTTCATGGATCTTGTCATTTTCTTGCTCTATCAGTGCTCCTTCAAGCAAGATGGCTTTATTCATCATGGTGTTGAAGTCTGGATAGTTGTGAGTGACCAGATGCACTCTCAAATTATGATTAAGACCTTTTCTGAAACGGTCTTGCTTCTTCTTATCAGTGTTGACCTCATCTGGTGCATACCGAGCCAACTTCATAAACTTTCGAATGTACTCATTCATCGTCATAGTTTCTTGCTTAAGAGCACGGAATTCATCTGCTTTTATGTCCATAACTCCTTCTGGGATGTGGTATTCACGAAAGGCTTTCTGAAATTCATCCCAAGTAATACCAACTTGTTCTGTAACTGTTTCTTTGAAATTAACCCACCATTCTGCAGCAACTCCAACTAGTTGGTGGGTGGACAACATTACTCTTTCTTGATCATTAGCTGCGATTACATCGAGCTTCTTGATAACATTTTTGAGCCAATCATCGGCAGCTAATGGATCGTCATCAGTGCTGTCGTAGACAGGTGGCTTGAGTTTCATAAACTCTGTTATCTTAGAACTGATTTCATGACTGCTCTGTTGTTCCCGAGAAATTACTTCCAGGAGTTGAGTCTGTTTGGCCATTACTTCTGCGAGATTGATCGGTGGCGCTTCTGGAGTCTCATTACTATCCTGGTTGTTATTACTCTGTGTCTCTAGGTTGGCTTCTTCTTCATTGTGCTGACCTACCTCAGCTTCCTGGTCGTGGCTGCGGTGACTCTTTTGATTTGTCTTACGGCGTTGCTGAGTTGCTGGCTTCTTCCTTTTGGTAGTTCTATCTTTTGCAGTTTGTCCAGCAGTGACCTGATCTTCAGGTGCTTTTGCCGTGCGTTTCTGGCGGGTCTGATCTTGAGCGGACTTCTTTGGCGGCATCCTGGTCTCACCAACAGGGATTAGGTAGGGTTAGGAAAGGCTTTGGCCTTAGGCTGTTGTTAAGCTGCAACTAAAGCTATTAAACTGCTGTCATTGTCGTCACACTGTTTACTTGCTTTAGATTTGGGAGCACGCAATCAGAGGAATAAAGAGCAAAATCAACAAAAGCATCGAATCACACAAACAATGTGATTTATTTGTTGTGGCCTCAAGTGTATGCGTGCTATGAACGGGGCTTAAGACTTATGGGTAAGCTGACTATCGATTTCTGGTTGCCAACAGTACTCGACCAACAGTCCGTTGACCAAAAGATTCAGGAGGGTCATGTGACTTGGTCGGAAAAAGAAAACCATTGCTCACATCTTCAGGTTGAAGGGGCTTGAACGTTCCCGTACACGGACATCTCCATGAGGTAGCTCATCAGGTTGGTGAGGAGGAAGCAAACGGGTTTTTAAATAGAGAGGAGGGTACTATGGAAGATTTTGTAACTAGTTTTTGAAAATAGTCTTTTTCGAGCGTGACAAATCTTAGGTTTTCGTTCTACGGTCAAGTATTGCTCTGATACCACTCTGTCATACCCTACTTAAGGGAGTATGTTGTGCATCAAGTATCAGTCCCTGGATCAGTAGCTGATACGCACAAGAACACAGAAGTGATATACAAAAGCATACTTCGATTAGGAAGGATACCTGATATTAAAACCTAGTGGTGGTAAGACAAGGATTCAAAACCATCCAAGTACATCCGACCAACTAGGCGAAGCAGACAGCGGAAACCTTGGCCCAAGCCACAAGCAGACTTGAGAAGCAGAACCGAAAACCAAATCGTCGTCGTCTCCTACGAGGTCTTCTCTCACTAAACCAACAAATGCAAATGCGTGAGTACATAAGGTACTCAGCAAGCCCTACACTACACAAGGGTATATATACATGCATATTTGGTTCTAGCAAGGAGGAGGCTGAATGGCTCATTTGCTGAAAGCAAACTTTATGCAGGGTTCACTAAAGCAGTGAAGGAGTCATAGATAAAACAGAGAATTGTTTGTCAGTATTTTAGTTGGTTGGCCTGGGGGAGTATGAAACCTTCCCGCCAGTTCTCAAAGTTTTAGTTGGGCCTTCTGACCTCAACGGCCATACCGACCCGGCAACCATGCCAATACTTCCAAAACACGGGCTGACTACAACCCACTCACACGCCAAGGAGAGAAGAGAGGTGGCTAATCTCAAGGGCGCAAAACCATAACGGGTCATATGCCGTGACCACGTCCATCCGGATGAATTGTTATCCTCTGCAGAGGTTGTACAGCTTTCCCCACGAGTCACGCACCCTTTGCAAGGGGGTACGTAACGCTTATTCCATCTTCTCCGAGTAGTCTCACAAATCCCACCACGGAATCACACTCAGGGGCCTGTGACTTGAAAAGTCACACATCGGCACAATGCACCTGTGAGGTACATCGCGCTCCTGCAATGAGTTGCAGGATCCTGTAACAAATACCAGGACAGGCGGTATTCCTAACTGATACCGGGATTTCCGTAACTGATAGCGGATTCCGCAACCGGACCACGGGTACGTTTCCCGGGTCTTTTCCTGAGCTTCCGTTGCCTCTACTGGCCTCCGATGGAAAGTGTAAGAGTACGAAGAAGGTAGGGTAAGTCCCTTTCGGGTTTCGTGGTTGTACGGAGATCGTAATGCTTACGAGCGAGAGAACCGGTCCTTATATGGCCGGGCAAGCACCAAATCCCACACTGGGGGTCTATCACACCACCATCACCACACTAGTGGCCTTGCCCGCAGTCCAACCCATCCCATCATCTTCATCACCTAACACAGTTGTGCTACTCCCAAACCCAAGTATCACCACACACCACCAAACTCATTTGACACATTTGAAAAGCAAGTATATGAGTAAGGTGTGGCAATGTAGAAACATTGCGGGGGTCCTAAGCATTCTAGTAGCAAGGTAACTGTGCCATCATAGAAATGATGGAACCATCCTAGGTTTATCAAGGTGATGGGTAATCAAGGGTAAACAACGATCCGTATATTAATGCCTAAAGGCATCAATACCGGTAAGCAAGTAGGACCATAGCTACACAAGCAGCAAAATAACAAGCAATGCATAATACGAGAGTAAGCTCTATAGGTGCATTTGCGAAAACAGTGGGATCAATCATGATCAAGGAGAAGTAGAGCTTGCCTAAAACGATATCCTTAATCTTCAAGTTCTTGATCTTCAGATTCTTCAGTCGAGGTCGAGATCTTCAAGTCCTTTTCTTGAAGCTTGTATCTTTAGACTTGTCTTTGAGCTTGAATTCTTCGGCTCGTTCTCGAAACTCGCGTAAGCTAGCGCATAAAAACATACCGCATAAACAAACTACCGCAAAGAAAAATAAAGACCAAAAGAGCCAAGAAGATCCAATTAACTCCAAAAAGAACTGATAAAACACCAATTAAGAACAGGAAATGAATTATGTATGATGCAATAAGTTTTACTTTAAGAAAGATTTTATTATCTTAAAAGGCTATTAGGTATGCATTGGGCGCTAGGGCTTTTAAGTGTGAATGAGGAATGCTAAATCATGAAGAGAAATCATGCTTGCATGTGAGGGTGAGTATGACGTGTGTACGTGTTCTTTGTACACTTGCGGCACTAAGGCTTTATATAGGTCGTCACCTATATAAAGGTTAATGCAATAAGCGTACGAAGTGTAAAGTGTGTCATTTATTTACCTATAGGTTAAGATATTACCTAATGGTGATTAACTAGTATTTTACCTACTGCATTAGTACTAAGACTAAGCTACTAATTATTTGTCATGAGCTAAGCACATGACGGTGGTACGTGTACGTGAGCATGCGTAAGATGGATGCACGTTCAAATGAAAAACCATGATCAAATAAATAAGAACTAGCAGATAACTCCAATAAATTCCAAATGAAAGATAAATGATAGAACAAGTAGGATTGGTAGAGATCGGTGGCAAGATTAGGGTAGGTTTTAGGTTAAATGATGAAAGAGCATTGGTGATAGGCGATATCGATGTCGTATGGTTGGTCGATATGGAGATTTATTGATGAGAGAGGAACTTTGGATATGGGTGATTTGTAGATCTGGTGGTATTGAATCGAGGATGATTTTAGATGAATTTTGGCGGAAGAATCGCCAAAATCGGAGTTCGAACGGAGAAGATATGAATTTTGGAAGTTTGCCGAGAAAAGGATTAATTAGGATTAAGCTTATAAATTAAGCATTGGTATAATCCTAATTATTTTGAGATGAACAAAGGTTGGAGGATGTTTAAAATGGCTCAACATATTTTTAGGAATTTTGTGGGATTTTTCTGACATTAAATGTGCTCGCAAAGAAATACGTGTACACTAGCTGGTGTACTTAGCATTTTCCTGATAGAAAGAGAGGCTGACAGATGGGTCCAGGGAATCTGAGGGCTTATTTGCAAGGGTAGAAAGGTTTCGGGGACTTTTTGTAAATACAGAAAGATGTCGGGGACCTATCTGTAATTTTGGAAAAGATTAGGGGCCTTGGTGCAAAATGATAAGGGCCAAATTTAAATACAGAAAAGTATAGGGACTTTTCTGTAAAAAGATAGGACTAGGACAGAATTACTGGAAAGGTCAGGGGCTTATCTGCAAAAATACAGGGCCCGGGATTTTTAAGATTTTCGGAATTGTTTTTGAAAGGGAAAAGATGGTGGACTCGGTGCACCATGAACCGAGGGGGTTCATGGGTCTATGGTCTACGTGGACCGGGTTTATGGAAGTGTGGGGGAAGTGGGGCTGCTGACTGTGCAAGTGGACCGGGTCAAGCGGGACCCACTTGCTGGCGTGGCGCGCCACGTCGGATGGCGGCGCGGCCGGGTCAGACGCGGCGGCAGAGGGTGGCGCGCGGCGGCGGCTCGCCGGGAAGCTCGCCGCCGGCGGCTACGGCGGCGGAATCACGACGAGGTTTTGCCGCGGGGTGACTACGTGCGATGGCGGAGCAGATGGTGCTACACGTTGACGACGGGGGCGACTGGAGCGGCGGCGCGAGCTCGCCGGAGGCGGGCGGCGCTCCGGTGAGCAAAGGGGGAAAGGCCGGGGAGCATGCGCGGGCTCGTGCGAGTGGACGGGCTTGAGCGCGGGGAAACGGCGAGTGCAACGCGCCTCGCGTCGAGGCTGGACTCAGCTGGGAGGGTGGCCGGCGACGAGGTAAAACATGGCGGCGACTGAAGAACTCGGTGAGGAGGTGTGCGCGTGAGGGGAGCGGGAGAAAGAGAGGGCACGCGAGGGAGAGACGGACACGGGGTGCTCACCGTGAGATTGTTGAGGCCGGAGGAGCAAGGAGACGGCGGCAATGGGGGCCGGTGGCCGGAACCCTAGCTCTCTTGCGCGGGCACGGTTCCGAGCTCGGCCACGCAAGCCGAAGGCACGCCGGAGAGAAGAATGGCTCGTGGAGGATCCCGATGAGGAAGAAGAGGAGCCAGGCGACTGAGAGAGGGGCGCCGGAGCAAGGGAAGAAGACGGCGGCGAGATGGAGCTCGCCGTCGATCTCCTCGCCCGGAGTTTGATTGCGAGCGAGAGGAGTGCACCGAGGGGGAAGAGGGCTCGGTGGTGCTTGGCGATGAGGAAGGGGAGCTCGGGGCGCACGAGAGAGTGGGCGAGGCCGTCGGGGACCTCGTCGGAGTTGGGAAAGAAAGAGAGGGGAGAATGAGAGAGTGTGCCGAAGAGGAGGGGGCTCGGCCCTTTTTAAGAACGGCAATGGCGGTGGCGCGACTAAACGTGACGGGCGCGCCAAGAATGGTGGAGGCGGTGGCGACAGTAGGGCGGTGCGGCGGCTGACGTCGGCGACAGCATGGGCGGCGGCGCGGTGATGCGACCGGACGGGAGGAGGAGGACGGCGATGGGGTCCACACGTCGGTGAAAGAGAGAGGAGGAGGAGGAGCGGGCTGGGCTGGCGCTAGGTGGAGCTGGGCCGAAGAGAAAAGAAGCCGGGCCGACGCGAGAGCGAGGGAGAGGGAGAAAGAAGGGAAGGGTTGGGCCGGCTGGGAGGAAAAGGAAAGGGGCGGCCCGGGAAGGAGAAAGGATTTGATCTTTTCTGGATTTCAAATTGAGGGAATTTCAAATTCGAGCAAAAACAAAAGACAAACAAAACACTCAAACAAATCCAAATAAATTCAAAATGCACAAGATGTGATTTTGATGCAAGTTTAAATTCAAACTTTTGAAATTTAAATTGGGAACTAGATCTACTTTAATTTAGTTTGTTGTAAATTTGAAAGGGGTCAAATTTTAGTGGAATTTTAAATGAACCAAACACTTGAGCACTTATTTTATATTTCAAATTTCAAATTCAACTAAGTTTGAATTATCTTAGTGAATTTTATTTCGAAAAATCATGGCAAGGTAAGAGGTTGCACAAAAATTTAAATTTGGAGTGATTTTTATTCCTTTTGATTGTTTTAAAATTTTGGGATGTTACAGTATGACCCAGGTCAGAAGGCCCAACTAAAACTTGGGAACTAGCGGGAATGCTTCATACTTCCTTAGGGCCAACCTATTAAATTATTGACAATAAATCTTCTGTTTTACCTATGAACCCTTCACTTACTTTAATGAACCCTGCATAAAATTTGTTTGCTACAAATGAACCATATAGCATATTCCTTGCTAAAATCAAATATGCATGTATATATAACCTTGCCTAGTGTAGGATTTGCTGAGTACCTTATGTACTCACACATTTGCAAATGTTGGTTTAGTAAGAGGAGACTTTATAGGAAGACGATGACGACTGGATTTTCGGTTCTACTTTCCAAGTCTGCGTGTGGCTTGGGTCATGGTTTCCGCTGTTTGCTTCACCATTAGTTGGTCGGATGGACTTGTGATGCTATAATTCTTGTCGCACCACCACTAAAGATCCTAAATCATGTATTATACTTATTTACATATTCGAAGTATGCTATCGATTATCATATCTGTGTTCTTGTGCATATCAGCTACTGATCTAGGGCCTAATACAGGATGCACAACTGATTTTAAAAATGGGGTCTGACAAGATAAGGATGAAAACATATCGGATACGGACGGATAGGGCCCATCCCATATCCTATCCCATATTCTTTATTTGGAGTTGGTCAGACACAGATATTATCATAGGGTTTGCAAAGATAAAAACTAAATAATAGTAACACAGAGTGAGATGACATAATGATCCTTCATATACATGATCAAGAACATTTTGTCTCTCATCCATTCCAAGCTCTTGATTTTGCATCATATATTTTAGTGCATAATCATTATAAACTTCATCAAAATCACATGATATTCGGATTCGGGGCGGATACTCGTCTCTCATCTCGTATCATATCCTGTTATTATTTTTCGGATTCGAATTTAGACACAAATAGTATCGGATAATCATTGTTTTTCGTATTTGTCTATATTGATTTTATCTGGATTCGGTCAATTGGTCGGTTTTCACCACCGTCAGCGATGGGAATCCCCACCATGGCCTACTGGTGTACTTGCACAGATAAAAAAGCTTATATATTAGATAATCATCCATTCGAACTGCAGGGTTAGATTTGTTACGGTTTGAGGAACTTGGACTCGAGCATGGGCGGCCCGGCGACGTGACCGTTGCGTCGTCCTGCCAGAAGCCGCCGGGCTGGTTGAGGCCGGCCTGGTAAGTGACAGAATACAGGATAAAATACAAATGATGTAGTGGTTGGGCGCTTCAAGGCTACTCAATCCCTTATATATTGATAAAGTTTAACTTTGACCAAACCCCTAATCCCTTATATTGGGACGAAGGGAGTATGAAACAACGCAATAGAAGGTACTGTTTTTTTTGCAAGGAACAATAGAAGGTACTTTAGTGCATATTTACACCTATTTAATCATTTTTATGATACCTATTTATTCATTTGAATTATATTGAACAAAAATGCTAATTTTGTATCCTTAATTTCTTGCAAGGACTGATTGTGGCATTTTGCTAGTTCTGACTGTATTTTGACCATTGTTCCAACTTATGTACATTAAAATGATACTCTTGGACATGGGTATATTATAGAAAGTCATAACTTTGCTTAGCTTTTTGTTGATACTTGCCACGTTCAGTTTTTTTTTTATTATTTTCATGTGACACTCAGACGTTGTCCTGCTAGCTTCACCACTGCCTCTCACAATCAGAAAATGGCTCCTGATAATGTTCCTCCTCTTTGGTACAACTCCTACCAAAACATCTTCCTAATCTGGTTTTGAAGCTGTACTAAAGGAAGCCTAAATTTTTGGAAACAATGCATTTGGGTTGTCATCTTGTTGGGCAGGGTCACCCATCGTGCCTGAGACATAGGTCCGGCATGATTTGTCTCCGTGCTAGGCCGTGCCGAAAGTCCCAGGTGAAGATCAATGCATAGTACCGTTGGCAAAGTGGGTGATACACGTGAATCACTTCTTTCGCTGTAAAATTGGAGTAGTTTACATAAATCGAGACGAAGTAAACTAGGTTTGAGCTCGCAGCCAAATGAAGCAGGCCAGCAAAGGGGGGTGGTCGGGAATCTCGTTGCAGTTATTTAAGTTTCCTTCCCATCTGATCAGTCGGAGCCCTCGTCATGAAGCTCATTGTAAGATGTACTGTCTTCATTTCAAAGTAGACGTCCTTTTTGATCTTGGACAAGGAAATTAAGGAAAGATAAAAGGGTGGGGCACTAGAAATAAAGAGGGGAGAGATAAAAGACATATTGAGAAGAGATCGAGTTGCATTGGACGAGAAAAAATTAAGAATCCTAGAATAAGGAGTATTTTGAAACGGAAGCCATACTTATTTAAGTTTCGGCGACTACGGTTTTGACCAAGAGTCAAACAGCATGTTTGGTTTGTGACATGAGTTCGTCCGGAATGATCCGATCCTAAATCCGAGCCTAATCACACCGTTTGGTTTGCGTTATGGAACTATTCCGTCCGTCATCAATTAGTCATGCACAAGCACAAAGGTAAGCTAGCAACTAGGAGCCAAGTCATTCCTCAAAAAAGGAACGGATGACCCTATTCCGGATGAACCCATGCTGCATGAAGCCATTCCTCAAACCAAACACATTGAAAGTCACTGGACATATATATATACAATGAAATACTGTCACCGTCCAGGAACCAGGAATATATATACCCATAGAATCCCAAGGTGATATGTGTCCAAGCCTACATAGCTAGCTCGACTGCTCGGGATCCATTGCCCAAGCAATACATCCAGTCCCTGTAGTCTCGGTAATCCAGTCCATTCCCAAGTACCACAAACCTACCATTTCTGTGCAGGTACCCATGTATCCCGTCTCCACTGCTCATCCCGTCGCCGGCGAAGTCATCGACAATGCAACAGTGACGTCCCCGCCGCCGGCCAATGTCAAGCCAGTGCCCGTCATGATATCTCCCATTCTGCCTGTTCCTGCCGCCGACGGCGCCTCGGCTGCTGCGGCCACGTCGTCGCCGCCGCCGGCGTTCACCGGCGTGCTGTACCTGGACCCCGACAAGTGGGCAGCTGCCGTGGGGCAAGGCGCCTCCAAGAACAAGGATCGGAGGAAGTGGCTGGATGATATGCGCGGCTGGCTCATGGTGCTCGCGGTGCTCGCCGCCTCCGTCACTTACCAGTCCGGCCTCAACCCGCCCGGCGGCTTCTGGCAGGACGACAGCAAGGGTCACGTCGCCGGGACGCCTGTGCTCGAGTCCAAGTTCGCCACACGGTAACAAATCCACGGCTTTCCCTGCAGTTCGAATGGATGATTTTTTTAAATAAATATAAGCTTTTTTTATCTGTGCAGGTACACCGTGTTCTTCTACTTCAACGCGACGGCGTTCGTGATGTCGGTGGCGATCATCACCCTACTGATGAACGAGGCGTTCTACAACTCGGAGGCCAAGGTGGAGGCGCTGGAGGTCATCGTGGTGATCGACATGGCGGCCCTCATGGGCGCCTACATCGTCGGGAGCACCCGCGAGGTCTCCGAATCCATCTACATCATCGTGCTCACCGTCGTCGTCTTCCTCTACGTCATCTACACGGCGAGCTTCCTGCCCAAGCTCTGGGGCCTCGTCATCGGCGTGCCGTGGGTGCAAAAGGCCGCGGAGGACCGCACCCTGCCCATTCCGCCAAGCCTCCTCAGGGAGCAGGAGCAGCGGATTCACGCCGAACGTGCCCAGTCGGCTCCGGCAGCCCTAGGAACTAGTCCGAGCGGAGGATCAGAGTCATGTTGGCGCAAAATTTTCCCGTAGCTCGCCAGTTTAGCTGTGTGCCGTTCTTTAAGTTTTAACATCGCTTATACACAATGTCCATGTGTCTTTTCGTCTATGTTCTGCGTGTCAGTTGTTTAATTAGATATCACTTCGAGAGTTTTAGGTGTTTCCAGCGCTTGATTTTTATTTACAATTAAATTTTGAGATTTATGGTTAAGATTAAGATCTAACTTTATACAAAAGGGATAGATATGTCCACTGATGCACATGTGTATGTATATAGAAGATATAGCTCTCTCACATTTGGGAGAGCCATCCTCTTCATATCGCCAAATGCATGGCGCTATCCGTCATCCACAAGTGATACATGGAGCAACAAGTGTAGGCCTACGAGCACCACTCTACTAGCCATGGTAGGAAATGATTTTTGCTTTGTGTTCATTGAACACTACCAATACCATGCATCACAGAATTGAAGCGGCGATAACAATTATTGATGGAAATTATCTATGTGTTTGCATCCACTAGCTGCCATGAGTTAGTCAGACTGGGCCTTGGCCTCGCTTGGCCCAAGAAAATTATCGAGGAAACCAATAGATAGCTTGGTATCAGCGGCTACATCCCCAAATACTACATATACAATCCATAATAACTAAATAGATTTGCCCCCAAGGAACATCGGTTTGTTAAAGCAGCAGGTGATTGCATCAAAAAACTGCATCTTTAGTTGATTAACCTCTGTTTCTTTACATAATTGGCCCCATCTATTCTTTCTCTTGGCTCTGGCACTGCCTGCATCAATGGGTGGCAACAATGGTTGAACCCTTGATGGCATGAGAACATTAGTGAGAATGTTTACCTAACCTCCTTTCATGGGTGTGTGAGTGTCCTGTTGTACATTGGCAATAAGATCTGCTAGCATGACTGGTCTTTGCACCTGAGAGGGTGGGTGATGATTCGGCTCGAGCTAGCTCATTAACAAAGCGAGCCAAATCTTTAGCTTGGCTTGCTAAAATTTGCATCCGAGCCGAGTTGAATCGAGACGAGCAAGGAGCGATTTGAGCCAGCTTCCGAGTTCCAAGCTTTTTGCCCACCCCTAGTGATGACATAGCTTTGAGCCCTGAAGATGCACTGATGACACATACGTTAACCTCATCCAACTCAAATCCACTCCCATTCATGATGAGAAAACCCTCTCCTTGATTGTTTAAAGTTATTGGGGTTACTTACTCAAGAAGGACCCAACCATGGCATGTTTTCAGCATATTAGGCGGGTACCACACGTTCCTTTCTTTATGGAAATTATTATTCTTATGACGTGGAGCATTTGGACTACATGAAATGATTGGATTCTGTAATCAAGAAGACACAAGTGTCGGGAAATGCAGAGCAAAATTAAAGCAGGAACTTCGTCTGTTGATATACAGACCGAAGAAGAAGTACTCTCCTCATATGGAAGAATGGATAGAAAGAAACATGTAATCTTTTTCTTTTTCCTCCCTTTTGTTGGCTTTGTAAAATTTTATTTTTATCCTATCTAATATATAACCCTCCTGTTTCATCAAGAAAAAAGTTATTCAGGGGATCCAATGCCATTTGAGAAATGGAGAACCTTTAGCTACTTAATTATGTTCTTTGGTATATGTGATTCTTGAGAAATTAGTGATATTATGTTAGTCTTAAGGTAGAATTGATTTCTCTAGTTTTGTGATCCTTGAACCCATTGAACTCATTTTGTTCTCAATATTATCATTGCGGTTTCAGTTTCATGATAGCTTCTCGTATATTCCCTATTTTTAAATTGATGACGACATTGATTTTTTAGTTATGTTTGACCACTCATCATATTAGTTCAGATGCAAAATTATGAGTTAAGTTTAAATTTATTTAGTAATAAAATAAACCATAACAAAATATACGATAATTTTAAATTTTTTGAATAAGATAAATGGTTAAACATAACTCAAAAAGTCAATGACATCATCAATCTAAAACGGAGGAAGTACATTTTAGCATTTTTATGTGTCACGTATTGCAAACCTCTTCACTACCGGACACACACTCTTTGCCGAGTGTTAAAAGGTTTGCCGAGTGCAAAATTTTGGCCACTTGGCAAAGAGGTGCTTTGCCAAGTGCCGCACTTGGCAAACCTTGACACATGGCAAAAAGGTAGTTTGCCGAGTGTCTGACACTCGACAAAAAGAGGCACTCGGCAAACATGGGCACTCGGCAAAGAGGCCCCCCCGGGTCATGCCGTCACTCTTTGCCGAGTGCCTCTCCGTTAGCTCTCGGCAAACCTGTAACTTTGCCGAGTGCCACACCCTGGCACTCGACAAAATATTTTTTCTTTGATTTTGGCCTCGAATTTTTTCCGTGGCTTTCCTATAGTTGAGGGTAGTCTATGTTAAGATTTGATATATTTCTACGATGTTTTGCTATATTTCCTTAGTTTGTTTCTCTTAACTGGATTTTTTTTGCATAAGGCGAATTTGAACTCAACTCGTTAAAATAATAAGATAAAATTGCCGTAAAAATAATATTTGTGTTATTAAGTCTAATTGGAGGCCACACGCAGGGACAAACCATTATTTCGAAAATCTTGTTCACTAACCATGGCCGTTCACTCGCCGATGAATAGTTTTTTAATTCTATAAAATACAAATGAATTCCTAAAATCACCAAACTTGTGGAGATGTCCTGATATCATATGTGGGGTGTGGGATAAAAATTTGACAACGTTTCGCGCAAGTTGGCACGTACGGCAGTTGAAACAGAAGAATCTACGAAGAAGATTTTTCAACTTGAGGAGGACTGCGTAACATTTGAACTACCGTGCGTGACAACTTGCGCGAGACCTTATAGCACTCAACAAAGAATTTTTTTTAAAAAAAACAAAAATCTTTGTTGAGTGCGAGCAAAAGCCAGCTACATTTGGAGAAGATCACATGAGCTATGAATATTCATTGTTCAACTAGATGAAGCACTACTGGAGACAGGGTCAGGAACTCGGCAAAGACCTTGGCCTTTGCCGAGTGCCGCACTCGGCAATGCCGCGGGGGGGGGGGGGGGGGGGGTGGAGGGCTGCTTTGCCGAGCGCCGTACGTGTGCCCGATAAAAAGCACTCGGCAAAGACCACTTTGCCAATAAAAATTTTTCCAAGTGTTCTTTGCCGAGTGAGTTTTCAACAGTAGAACTGTTCAAAAATCAGAGGGCCATCCGATCTCCCCCACAGTAGAGAACAGTGAGTTTTCAACAGTAGAACTGTGGGTCCCGCCAGGAAAAACTATAAACATAGTATGATTAGTACAAACTGGCGCAAAACAATTGTTTGTCCTTTTCGAAAGAGAAAAATAATAACTTGCCGTGATGTGAGTTAACTGCTCAAGTGATCTTTAAAACTAGTCGCTCTATAACAGGAGTACCATTTGGATGACGAGCTTGTTCTCTTTATTTCAGAACCAGTCGATTGGTCTTGTTTTGGAGGCTGCTGCTGCTTCGGTGTTCCCACGCAGTAGTCTTATGCAGAACAAAGGGGACATTATATTTCTATGAAACTGATCAAATCTGATAACCACACTATGCTGAAGAAACAAAATAGCCAAGTGCACGTGGCGTGCCACCAGGAGTCTGGGTGTCTGCAGGTACAGGTTTCTGATCTTGAACGGCTGGTCCTCCTTGCGGTTGCTGCGGACGGCCGATGAAGTATCCTGCATCATTACATCTCAAATCAGAAGGTTTTTACCGTGTTCGTTAAAAAGAAAAGTTTCTTACTGTGAGATTAGCAGTTCCGAGACATGCTACCTTCGAGCAGGTTCATCGCGTAGTCGTAACGACCGATTCGGGAGTAAAAAACTAATATAGAGGAGAGAGAAAAGGGTCATCGTCGCCGCAGGACGCTACCGTCGCGTCGCAGCTCGTGGGTCCCGCCACTCACCCAGCCTCTCGCGCGTGCAGCCATTTTCTTCGAATGTGGGACCCAAGAGAAAGGCGTTAAATCGGCGCTGCGTTGGATGGAATCGACGCATGCATGGGCGACGCGCCGACCGCTTACAGTTAGAAAAACGCAGAGAGAGACAAGTACCTCCGGGAACGTCGCCCATGGCTGATGGATGTGATTCTCCGGCCGGTGAGCAGCCTCCTCTGCCGACGAGACGAGTCAAGACAAGGCGGAGCGACGACCAAGACTGGGAGACAGAATGCCACCCACACCAGGTTTTATTAAACTGACTCAAGGGAAGGAGGTACTTAAAACACTAAATAGGTACCCAAAACAATGAAAGGTCTGGACTCAAAAGCTTCATTCTCCAACGGACTCCTTTTTTCCGCCTCGTGCCACCGCGTCTCCCTCCCGAGCCGATGCGCCGTCCCCGCCGTGCGCCGCTGCGTCCGCCTCGCGCCGACGCGCCGCTCCTCGCGACCCGCCAAGGTGGTGCGCGCGAGAGCCGCCATGGCATGTAGTCTGATTGGCTGTCCTGTAGTTTGATTCGGTTAGCTAGCTACTTGATTTGGAGTATTTCTTATTCAATTTTGGTTTTTGCTTCTTCGATTTGACGATGCAACTCCTGCTTCATGATTGGAGACGGGAAGAAGCTAATACTCTTGATTTGCTGCTTCTTGCATCCTGATCTGCATCCGGATTTGCTGCTGTTTATGGGTCAGCTACAAATACAGAGCACAAATACAAAAAAATTAGTACTTCAGAACTATATAAATTGGTAATAAATGGGATTACGGGTTTGCGTGGCGATGTGCTGGGAGCAGGAGCTTCACGAGGGCGACGGCGGAGCGGGACCTTCGTGGGTCGGCGGCGAGCAGGTCGACGCCCTCCTCCGCGCACGCCGTGGCCCCTTCCCCTCCTCTCACCAGCTCAAGATCTTCCCGGCCCTTTCTCCTCCTCCTCGAGGACCAGCGAGGTGGAGGCTGCCTCCTTCTAGCGCGTCGGGCAGTTGTCAGGCGAGCTGGGGGGAGGGATGCGGCGGCGGTCGGGCGGGGCGGGGGCGGCTGAAGCGATGCGTCGCACCGCGAGGAAACGCATTTCTGGGTTGCGGGGGGCGCGGGTCCGAAAATAGGTACGCCTTTTGGGTACTCGGCTGGAGGCAGTTTTTCCATGTTATAAGACCCATTTTTTGTATACAGGTCACCTAAAAGTGTGGCCGGATGGAGTCCGTCTTAGACCGTCTCCAAAAGGGGAGGCATGAATCAGCAAATGCAATATTTTATTAAGAAAAGAGAGGAGAGAGGGTGATGCTAGCTCTTGTTCCCACACACAAGAATGTCATCCAAGAATTAACAGCTGACTCTAACCATTAATCACGCTCTTAGCAGGTCCTTAGACTCTGTCAACCAGTATGATGACAGTGCGCAACTCAAGGGATACAAGAGATGCTCTCCCTAGGCTGGGAGCAGTTCACACAATGTGTCTGTGTGTGTGAAGGTGAAGCTTAATGCAAGAGTAAAAATGGTCAAAAAAATTACAGGTAAATAATAAAGCGATTTACAGAGAATTGAACCGTAGTTACTGTTCAATAACCATAATTACTGAACCATAGGGCGTTCTTTTTCTTTTGTTTTAAAAGAGAATACTCATGTCCTTGCAGTCCAACCGCAACAATAGGTGTATAATCCGCCGATGAGCATGACAAAGTTTGAGAAATTTGTTGAATTTGCACCGTATGTAAGGCTCTCCGCATCGGGGTGCGCTAAACGTTCCTCCAGGAACGGGATAGCGAAAAATCCCCTGCACCGGCGTCCGACCCGTCCGCTATCGTAGCGGAAGGGGCTCCCGCACGCCAAATCTGGCGGAGGCAGCGGACGGGTAGCGGACGCGTACGTGGCGCGGGGCCCACGCTGGTGCGCGCCATCCACCACCCGCCGGAAGAGGAGAGAGAAGGAGATGGCCGGAAGGAGAGAGAAAGAGATGGCCGGATCCGCGCCGCGTCGTCCTCCGCCATCTCCCCACCGAACGACGCGTCGTCCTCCGCCGGCCCCGCTCGCCGCTCGATCCGTGCTCGAGGAAGAGATGGGGAACGCCGGTCCGGTCGGGGCGGAGGGAGGAGGGCGACGCGGGGAGGAACGGGTCGAGCCCGACAGGCGACGACGCCGCGGAGCTTGGCGCCCAGGAGCGGGCCCCAGACGCCGAGGGCGACCGGCGACGAGCGAGAGGCGCGACAGCGCGGGGAGCCGGGCGAGCGTGGTGAAGAGCGCGTCGGCGGAAAAGGTGGGCGGGAGCGCGGCGCGCCAGGACGCGTCGGGCGGTCGCCGGCCACCGAGAGCGCCGTGACCTCGCCGTTTGAGCAGGCGACGGCGAGCGACGGCGTCGGCGGCAGCGCGCAGGGGTCCGGCGCACGGCGCAGCGGCTCGAGGAGGGAGGAGGCCGACCGGAGAGGGAGGAGGAGAGCTCGGCGACGCGCGCGGCGGAGAAGAGCTCGGCGACGCGCGCGGGGGAGGCGGCGGGGAAGGCGGCGGCGGCGCGCGCGGGCCGCATCGGGGAGAGAGGAGGGGCGGAGAAGGCGAGAGAGGCGGAGAAGGTTCGTGTGGGGCCCGCCAGCGAAAAAAGAAAAGGGAAAAAACGAGGAGAGAGGAGATGTTAGTTGGGATAGAGGAAGATATAGAGGAATGATGGGTGCGGAAGAAATTGGTATAGAGGAGGGAATCTCGATGACCAGGACAGAATATTCCTTTTAGAGGAATGAAATAGAGGAACACGAGTGCGGAGAGTCTAAGAAAGAGCACACAATTACAATCCACTCGTCACTTCGCCATCTATTATATATATATTTGATGACGAAAAGGAGCCACCACGTTCGCTCTAAAATGCTAGAAATTCTCACGTTAATCCGAGAAAATAAGAAGAGAAAATTACCCGCCATTGTCATTATGAAAAAATTAGTCACACAACCCCCCTAAACCTATTTATAAACTAGCTAAATTCGAAATAATAAAAAATAGCCAAAAATACCCCTTCCACCTATTTTAAAATTACCCACCATGCCATTATGAGTCAAAAAATAGCTAAATTCAAAATAATAAAAAATAACCAAAAATACCGTTCACACCTATTTCTAAATTACCCTCCATGCCATTATAAGTAAAAAAATCTAAATTTAAATTATAAAAAAAGCTAAAAATATTTTTAATTATTATTTTTAAGTTACCCACCATACCATGACGAACCCAAAATATAATAATAAAAATATCCAATATACACTAAATTCCGATTTCTAAATACATTGTGATATGTCTAGCTAGCACAATTTCTTATTTTGACACATTTTCTTCAAATGATTTTTTTATTAGCACGACACATTCTTTTTTCCTACCATAACCTATGTTAGTTTTTTAGCATGGCAGATTTGAAACGACCTTACTTCTGAAACAAAATCAAATTAAGACACAATCCAGAAAAAGTAATGACTCATCTCACACTCAAATTGAGGGATGGTGTGAAATTCTCCAACCTATTTTCTATTATTTTATAAATATATAGTATAAATATATAATAACAATAAATTATGTTAAACTTCTACAATAATATAAAAATATTTTAAATAGTAAGCTAGCCGCGTAAATGCGCAGGCAGCAATTATGAGCTAAAAAATAGCTGAATTCAGAATAATAAAAATAAAAAATACCCTTCACACCCGTTTCTAAATTACCCGCCATGCCATTATAAGTTTGAAAAATAACTAAATTTAGATTAAAAAATAACTAAATAATACCTAGATTTTGGAATAATAAAAATATCCAAAACACACTTAGCTCCTATTTCTAAGTACATCGTTATAAAAAGACATCGCCATATGTCTAGCTAGCTGCACATTCTCTTCCTTTTAGTGTGACATGTTTTCTTCATAAGATTTGTTTGTAGCACGACACGTTCTTCTCTATTTCGATCATGTATTTTTGTCAGCCAGTTGCCACAATGATGATCTTTACATGCTACTTATAAAAATTAAATATAGCATTTAGGTAATGATGACTTATCACACATTCAAATTGACAGACTCGGTGAGAACTTTCTCCAATCATTTTTTGCTATGTTAGAAATATATTACTATAAATAAAAATAACAAAATATGTTTAAACTCCTACAATAATATAAAAATAATGTAAATAGTTTAATAAGTCTAGCCGCGCAAATGCGCGGGCAGCCATACTAGTTATATATAAATAAAGGATCAAGCACAGAGAATTACAAAGATGGTTTAGAACACTCGGTTAAATACAAAGAAATAAATTACAAACATGGTTTGGGTAATTTCTTCTTCAAATTTGCACTTGCGGTTGGATTAAAACAAGAGGTATTGACCAGCTCGAAAAACAGAACATGTTCCAGATTACGTAAGGTGTAACTCAGATACAGGTCGAGACTTGTCCCCACGTTTAAATTTCATTACTGAATGTTGAAAAGAATTACGACCAGGGTGGAGCTTGTGGTTCATCTAGTTTTGAACTTCACCGCCACCGAAACAGCACCTGTGGAAAGAATCCGTCAAAGTGGAGCAAAGCAATTGTTTCTTCTTTGCAAAATAGCAAATTAAGAAATTGGCGTGAAGTGAGATGAACTGCTCAAGTGATATCTAAAACTTGTCGCTCATACCATTTGGATGACGAGCTTGTTCTCTTCAGGTCAGAACCGCTTGATTGTTCTGGTTTTGGTGGCTGATGCTGCTGCGGCGTCCCCATGAAGTAGTCTTATAAACAAGAAAGGGAAAATTACATTTCTGTATATAAAATCGAACAAATCTGATAACCGCGGGGTTCGCCGGGGGGGGGGGGGGGGGGGGGGGGGGGGGGGGGGGGGGGTGGGTTGGGATAGCGGAGCGCATGTGACGTACCACCAGGAGTCTGGGTGTTTGCAGGCTTTGATTCTTGAACGGCAGGTCCTCCTTGCGGTTGCTGCGGACGGCCGATGAAATATCCTGCGTGAGTAAATCTCAAATCAGAATCTTTTTACCGTGAGAATAGCAGGCTGAGACATAGCTTGTTTGTTACACAGTTAAATCTGGCACTAACAAGCAGGTCTGTCAGATCTGATTAGAAACACAGACACGATTCAGATAGAAAAACAGAGAGGGAATCCTGTGTCTCATACCTCCGGGAACGTCGCCCATGGCTGATGGACGTGATTTCCGGCCGGTGAGCAGCCTCCGAGACGAGCCAAGACAAGGCGGAGCGACGACCAAGACTGGGAGACACAAGGCCGCCCAGACCACGTTTTATTAGCAGGTCATCCGCCTTCGTCAACCAATACAAGAGACGATGCCTCTCCTTCCCCAGACTGGCAGCAGTTCACACACCGAGATTACAATAACCAACGACGAGCCGACGACCGAGCCGAGCACACCGGCCAAGTCTTGGAACCGATATTATCCTCGCTGATTGAACATGCAAGCATCACCAGCCTACTTGTCAGAAAACAATAATTGGCCATCGCCGTCACATGGTTGGTGCCAGCTCCATCGGCTCTTAGTAAAGGAGAAATGGCACTGCCTTTGTTGGTATAGAAAAAGATGCTCGAGTTGACTTGACTCGTCGTTACCGTCTTTTTCACCTTTCGTTTTCTTCCTACGTTGGTTAGTGGTTACTGATTGGCCACATCTTGTGCAATTGCTCAAATTTGTACTCCTCTGTGTTTGGTAGGTCTCTGTACTGCACCTTTTCACGGGTTAAGAAGAAACAAAGAACATCGAACCCCCGCCCATTGTTTTGGCTCCATATATATGCTCTGCATTCAACTCGACTAAGGCAAATATCCTATCAGGTGCGACCTTTACACGGATCCTTACGTGTGGTAATTTTCAAACCCCCAGCCCATTGTTTTGGCTCCATATATATGTTCTGCATTCAACTCGACTAAAGCCGGTATCCTATCAGATGCGACCTTACACGGATGCTTACATGTGGTAATTTTTTTCTGTCCAAGCTGTTAGGACGTCGAACGATTCAAATGGCATATCTTTCCAATATGAGACGTTAGTCTTGCTCTTAATTAGTAGAAGATCCAGAAGTTTCTTGCCTGGGGGTGACTTACAAAATTCCAGCTTTTTAGTTCAAGCTGTCTCATTTACGCGAACTAGTTCTTTTAAGCACATTTGAACCAGTTTATTAAACAGTACTCCCTCCGTCCTAAAATAGATGTCGCTATTGACTTTTAGACATCACATTTGACCGCTCGTCTTATTCAAATTTTTTACGCAAATTTTATTTATTTTTTTACAATTTGTTTTATCTGTGAATGTATTTTAATCATAACGTATTTATTTTTATATTTGAATAAATTTATTGAATAAGATGAGCAGTCAAAAGTGATGTCTAAAAGTCAACAGCGACATCTATTTTGGGACGGAGGGAGTATATGCCATATGCGGTTCTAACATAAAAGTTGTAAGGTCAACGGCTTGTCTATGAGAAAAGTGAGGAAACTATGGCGGACCCATTGACCCAACCTTGCAAACATTATTAGATTGTTTTTTTAGTGCCACATTTGCATTGAATGGTATTTGCAAGTTGTTTAACACATGATGCGTTCTCGATATATGTAAGGCCTAGGGGCTACAAAGTAATATTTCGCCATTTACAATACATAGATGTTCGTGTCTTTAGATCAAATCTCACTTTGGAAAATATACAATATTTCAATTTAAGACAGCAATCTTTCGTGGCTTGGAATTGTATTGTCTTTCTTGACACCTTTGAATTATTTTGACACTATCCTTATGATGCACGGGAGAAAACAAAGCCTCCGTCCACACATGAGTTTATGTCTGTAAACTAATAAGATCCCTTCAAACCCGTAATCTGACTTTGGAAAAATAAATAATTATTGAATAAAACAACACAGCAGTCTTTCATGGATTGGGATTTTATTGTCTTCTTTTCTTTTTTCTTTAGATCTTGGAATTATGTTGACAGTATCCTTATGTTGCACAGGGAAAAAACAAGCCTCCATCCACACACGAGTTTATTTCTACAATATAGACTAACAATTTTCTTTACAAAAGTAGATTATTTCGGTATCAACACATTGTACGATACCTTTAATAAAACCATGTCCAATCGACAGGTTTCAGAATTATTTTTTCTACCTCTAAATCAATCCCTGAAAAGATAATGCATCTTGTTGGGGATGGGCATCAACACCAGTACGTCGTTCTCCTGAGTTATGCTGTCACCTTTGCCTCCAAGAATATTAACCTTCGTCATAAATTTCTGGAAATATTTCTTTCTGTCAGTGTGATTGGGTCGAGACGACAAGCCCAGTGAGATGATGGAGGAGTTGCTGTCACCTTCGACCAGGAAGTTACTCCTGCCCCACCTTTGATTGGGGAGTCAAGCATGTGCTCGGGGCGTTGCTTGAAAGTCGGCAAAGGCTTTATGAAGCTATCCAAAAAATCAAGAAACCAAAATATAGTTAAGGGTATAATGGTCTAGTGGAAAGGATCCTTCTTCTCCCTGTAAAATAGAGTAGTGGTTCTTGTAACATTGAAGGCAAACAATATTAAGAAATAACAAAAAGTGGTAGTTTTGAATTGTCCCGTAGTTCAATGTCTTCATTGTATTTTATTTTACCTTTTTTCTGCCTATGTTGGTTAGTGCTTACTAATTTTGCCACAGCTTGTAAACTTGGGCAAATTTGTATTCCTCTGAGCTTTGTTGGTCTCTGTACTATTTTCATGGTTTAAGAAAAAAATAACAATAAACCATCAGCCACTGTTTTGGCCCCAAATATATATATTATGCATTCAACTCGACTAATAAACATGTCCTACCAGGTGCCACCTTTACGCAGACCCAATTTACAACTTCTCAATTCTCATACGTGTGGCAAATTTTTCCCTTTGTGTTATTAGGCTATCAAATATTTTAAACTGCATTTCTATTCAGTATGAGACTTTTTTTAACCTGTAAATTAGAATATAAGATCCAGACATTTCCTTCTTTTGGCTTTCTAGTTAAAACTCTCTTTTCTTGAACTTGTATTTTTACAGCGTACTTGAAACAGTTTAATAAACAGTACTCTATGTGATTCTAATATGAAACATTTATGGTCAACTTTTTGTCTTTGATAAAAAAGAAATCATAGGAACATTGATTGACCAAACCCTGCAAAAATTTCAGATTGTATTGTTCTATTTTTGTTCCATCAATTGTATCAAATGATATTTCGCAAATTACTATGTATCGTTGTTCATGTCGTGAGATCAAATCGGACTTTGCAGAAAATACAAAATATTTGAATAAAGTTGCAACGTATAGCAGTCTTCCTTGGCTTGGAATTATGTTGTCAGTATCTTTATGTTGCATATGAGAAAAAAAAAATCCTCTGTCCACAGAGTTTATGTACTACAGTATAGACTACAGTTATATTTACGCATGTAGATGATCAAGGTGCCAACACATTGCAAGATTCTTTCATACCCATGCGCAAGTGACAGCTTTTTGAATTATTTTTCTACCCCTATAAGCAAATCGCTGAAGAGATAATGCATCAAATTGGAACATCTCTTTCAAGTTTCAGTTCAGAGACACTAGATAGAAACATAGTTTGGTCGGAGAGAAAACACTTATGAACCTTAAGAATGTTGTGGGCTCCATTTTTTCTAGTAATGTGACTTTGCATACAAAGAAGACATTTCACCCGGAGACTGGTTTTATTCTATCCTTGCCCTGAAAGAAAAGTGAGACAATTATTTCATCAAAACGGATTCCTACTTCAGATGTATACAAATCCAGTTACATCCACAACCATTCACACCTCAGCCATTTCTAGCTCAAGAGTCAATGGCATTAAGCCTTCAGAAAATCAACGACTTGATCAATGTCAGAAGCTGGACGAACTGCCGCGTTCAGAACCGTTCGCCAAATCTCAAGAAGAAGGTTCCTGTACCAGCATTGTGATCTATGGCATACTCTACCCTTACCGCACCTAGCTTGACACCAACACCGTACGAGGAACCATGTCCAACTCGCTGGAAGAACTTTGTAGGGTTCCCTTTCAGTTCCTTGGAGCTCCCAAGGTCAGTTCCATGCTCTGCAAATGCTTACACCTGCGTGTGTCTGTTCTTCACACTGATGGGAACGCTCAGCTCAGTGGCAACCTGCACAAATTTGAACTAAATTTCTTTTCCTAACGACAGCAAAATAAAAATGGCGGGAATGCATCTTGATTAAAAAGAAACTTTGCCTCGCCTATTGGACCCCACCTCAAGAAGATTCCTGGCAGCACCGAGTTCCCCCATACTGTAGCCCCTAACCGAATGTGGTCCTCCGAGTGTAAATGCGTCATAACTAGGGAGATCTCCAACACATCCTGCATAACGACCATGAAGGGTCAAAACTGCAGGCGGTGGCTTGCCAGCACCGTGCTTTCGCTTATTCAGATTAATGAACTTCGTCACTGAAAGCTGATGGCGGTTGAAGAACGGATTCTTGCTTCCAATGCCAAGACCTTGGTCAAACTGCAGACGACAAGAAAATTTCACTAAGATGATTTGCAAAAATTTAGATAGTTGTTTTCAAAGCAATACTATATAATTAGCATACCTGGAATATGCATCTGTCCCCAATAGTTGCACCATTGACGAACTCTGTATTGTCTCGAGTTATATTAGCTTGTAGAAATGCCATTCGATCTACACCAGTACCACTGAAGGTTGTGGGAGGCCCATCCAAACTCATAATGCCGTTAGGCAGAGAACGAGAACCATGTGTACATATATTGTTATCTTCATCACGTGCTGTAATTTCTTCCACCACGAGGCCGTATGTGAATTTGCTCTGCCTTGTGAAGCTCTGAAAAAAGTTGCAGTTTCAACACGTTATACATAAATGTATCTTCAGTTACTGTTCGCTAAAATAAAGGCCATAAAAGTTAATATCAATCTGTTCAAACCTCTGTTATATTGGCTTTGAATCCAACTCTTTCAATCCAAACAGGTGGAGCATCATCCATAGTTGGACCGGCAACAAAGACAGGACTTAATTTCCTTGTGTTGAAGCAGCTAGTTTTGAATGTTTGGTTTCTCCTACGATCCTTGACACCATCCAGATAAGGATGGGCATACTCAATCTTGAATGAGAGATCATCCTAATATACCAAAGAAAACATGAATGAGCACGTATGCATTTGGAAGATTTGTATGTTCCCAAATAGTGATAAAGACTCTGCTCTTTTTTGTTCTATCTGATCACATTAGAGTGATTTCTTTTACCTATAAAGGCCATCATCCACGTTTAATATTTCACGCAAAACTTAATATGAATTGAATATGGATCAGAACCATATACGCAAGTAAAAGATAAAATTGTTGACAGAAGACAGATCAAATTTTCAATTCCATCAGCTGATATGGTTCAAGTATATCGCAGCAAAATGGCAGACATAACAATAATAATAACCCATGAAACACACACAAAAACTAGATAACTACAACTTACCTGGACGGGTCAGCGCGCATTTTCGGACAGCAACAGACAAAGCTGTCGGTGGTTGTCCGTGTCACACGGCCACACCCATTCGGTTCGGACTTCTTTTCATTTCGCTCGTAGTCCGCGTCTGCAGTCATCATGTGGGTGGGCGTGGAAGCGAGGAAAAATTTAAATAAGAAGTTCTGTTCCAACTTTTCGAGACTAAAAGTTTTCAGAAAAGTTGCATCGAAACTTTTTGAGTCAAAAGTTGCTGGAAAAGTTGTACCGAAACTTTTAGGAACAAAAGTTCTCAAAAAAGTTGCATCAAAACTTTTTGGAAACAGAAAGTTACTGGGAATAAAACTTTCTAAAAAAGGAAAGTAGGCATGCTGTCTGGTAACGAAAAAAAATACGGATGCACCCTAGTGTTGTCCTCCCCTGCTCACATGCACCTGACCCCCACCTGCTCACACATGCCCACGACTTGAATGACAGGTGTGGGCCCCAGGACCTGTGCGCGCACGCCAGCCACAATTTCACGCATTCGTTGCCCATGCGGCCACCGCCAGCGCTGACGCGCGCGGACGCAAACGCGCGCGCGCGTGTCAATCAGGAAAATCGGCATGGAGCTAGGATCATATTTATATGATAGCAAAATTACATATGTATACCTGCTCCGGCACCTCCCGGTCAATGACAGGGATGCGAGTGTTCCCCTCGACGATGTTGCCGAGCTTGTCCTGGAACTGGTACTCCAACTTAGTAATGCTCCCCTCCACAACCTCTCACACAACCTCGTCCGTGTCGAGGTTGCCGAAGTTAATCACGTTGGCGCACACAAACCCCTCATCATGGTACCACTTCACGATTCGGTCCCTGAGCCTCTGCAGCAACCTGGCACTAACCTTCCGCTGCTTCTTCACCATCCCAACCAGCTCCTCCCGCACCGGCTCCGGCAACATGCACCGCCGCGCGCCGCGAAGCTGCTGCTGGTAGGCACGTTCCTGCCTCTGCTGGTGCTCCATCCTCTCCCTCGCCGTCATGTCCTTGTCGAGGCCGTAATCGTCAGGCGGCGGCATGAACCCGACGTTGACGCACTTGAGCCGGTCGGCGACGCCCCAGACGTTCTCGGCGTAGGAGACGGTGACACCCAGCGTGCCGTCCGGCTTCGGCTTCGTCTGGACGCTGACGTTCTCGAACATGCCGGAGGAAGTCATCGCCTTGACCTCCTCGGCCAGCTGCGACCGGGTGTACACGCCGCCGGGGCGAAGCGAGGACATGTCGAACAAGGGGTCGTCGGCGACGGCGAGGGCGCCGGCGCCGGTGCCGGCGCCGTTGCGGGCGTGGCGGTCGACGAGGTTGAGCTCGGAGACCTTGTACCTCTTCTTGCCGTCGAGCCTGGAGATCGGCACCGCCGTTCTCGTGGCCGAGAGCCCGTGCGCGTCCCAGTCCGCCGGCGGCTTCTTCTTCGGTTCGTCCGCGCGCGCCGCGCCGCCGCCGGAGAAGAACCATGACAGGAACGGCATTGCGGTGGCGCCCTGGGAGGAGAGGATAAGGTGAGAGGAAAAGAGAATTCAGGAGCCGTGCATCGATCGCGGCAATATATACTGCTAATTATACGTACTGCGGGAGGGCAGGAGAATATGGAAACTATTGGACAAGTATTGTGCCGGATTGTGTACAAAGATTCAGGAAATTGAATCGGTAATCGGTAACAAGAAGGAACTTTTTTCTCCAAGATATCAGCTATAGTTCGAACGCAACGCTTCACCAGGGCTTTCCTTTGATACGTTTTTATAGTTCGATTGATTCACTCATTCATCGAGACATTGCTGGGTCGTTTAGCACATTGATTTTCAAATTCCCATCATAGTTTTTTTTTGTGATTACACAGTACAACTCAGACACTCACAACGCACAAATCCTCCAAATTGACGAAGTCACTACTGGCGTCTCGCTGTCGACGGCCACGTCGCCTACCGCTAAAAGCACAAAGCCGTTTAAATCCTAGAAAATTCGCTCCCACAGGGAGTCGAACCCAGGACCTCTGAGGTGCTAATCAGGTGCCTTAACCACTAGGCTAAGACCCCTTTCTCAATCCCCATCATAGTTAGCTCTCAGTAAATGATTATGAGCCAGAACAAGGTGACTTTGTGCGAGGTACAGCTGTTTAGTTCGCAATCAAAATCAATCCGTTTGTGATCGACCAACACGATATGAATGTTAATCTCAGAAAATAAAAAAACTCTATGACCATATTGAATAACGTTGGGGATCTTGTTGTTCTGTCTTTCTCTTTCAGGAGCAACAAGGTCTGCAGCATGGAAGCAGGAATTGTTGTCACGATCTCACGGATGCCAGGACTACGGTAATTAACATCATTTATAAATGTTGACGTTAAATTTGGAAGCGGGGAGTTTATGACAAAACATAAGAGGAGAAAAAGATGCTATACAACAACAAATATTGCTTTAGAAAAAAAACACTAGACCAGTCGAGGATGAATTAGGTGAAAGAACTAGAAAACATAAATTCTGCAATTTTTTCCCTACATTGTATAAAAATGTCTAGCACTATGGATCAGTTTGTCCTTTATTTTTCCTTTACGCGTGAAGATTATTGAACAAAGCAACTGTTCTGAACCGCGATAATTCTTTTCTGATCTATATGTAATCTGAAAATGCAACTTACATTATTCTCTTTTATAACATCCCTTCGTTGAGAAAAGACATAGAACATTATTTCATCAAACTATCTAATCATACGGCAGCATTTAACTATGTTCAACTATATAATTGCTGAGTCTCAGGAGACAGATGAAAGGCTCGCAGCACTCAAAATCTCTCTCCAAATCTCAAAGAGAAGGATCCCTTAAAAGCATTGAGATCAACTGTGAACTCCGCCCTTAGAGCATCTCCAACCGGTCCTCCATTTTTCATTCTCTATATGCCTAGATAGAGGATCCTCTATCCTGTTTTCGTTCTCTATTTATCAGCACACTCCAACCGATACTCTAAACCGGAATCTCTATATGCATTCATCCCTTTTTTAATAATATTTTTGTAACTAACTCATGAAGAGTAATACTCAGCTGAAAGAGAAACGAGGAACAAGAAACGGAGAACCATCAGATTAACTATATTCATATCTTTGAATCTACATCAAATGCAAGAATAAAAAAAAAGAAAAAAAACAGCTTCGTCTTCACAACCTGCAAATAAAGAAAGGTTTGGTTGGTCGTTCAGCTCCAAATCGCGTAGGGACAGGCGGCCAAAACAGATCGATTGAACATCACCTGGACGAGCGGTGGACGAGCGCGTGAGTGAAGGTCAGCATCCCTGTCGCTGGAAGATGCCTCGTTGCGAGCCACCTCACTGCAGGCAGCCGCATCGCTGGTTTTCGACCACTTGGAGAGAAGATGAAGACTGCCAGGAGAAAAGAAAAAAAAACCATGGCCGGAGCAGCGGACACAAGCAGCCAGGCACACGCGGACATGCGCGAGCAGCTGGCGAGCCCGCCGACGGCACGACCTCACGCGACGCTGCCGCAACTAGCAATACGACGCGGCTCCAAATCTTCCGGTCAGATCTGAAAAATTCCCCTCTCCTGCCCCTCTATCCCTCACAAATCCAGCCAAATCGAGGACCACCAACCAGGCAAATCCGGCCAAATCACGGACCAGCAACCAGGAAGAGAAGGGAGAGGAAGTTTCACCTTGAAGGAGATGGCGCGAATGACCGAATCCTGGGGCGGCAGTTGCGGGATAGCGATCCTGATCGGTGCGCTACTTCTAGCGCACCGAGGGGGGGAAATGGAGGACGGAACAGTGATACCGATTGGGATAGAGCACCGGTTGGAGGCTGTTTTTTGCCTGTTTTCTCTAAAAGGAGGGATAGAGCACCGGTTACAGGACCGGTTGGAGATGCTCTTATCGGGCCAATCTTGACACCAAAGCCAAAGGAGGTGCCATGGCCAGCACGTCGGAAGAACTCTGTAGGGTTCCCTTTCACATCTTTTGAGCTCCCAAGGTCATTGCCATGCTCAGCAAATGCATACGCCTGTGCGTGAGTGTTCTTTATTGTGATGGGTACGCTCAGCTCAACAGCACCCTGCAACGACGATCAACATATATTAAATGAAAGGGGGAAAACAGAAATCCACACCTAGAACCTGATATGATGAAACTGTGGCATAATAATTTGGAGGAAAGTTAAAATCTTGTAGTGGATGTTAAGGCACCTCAACCACGCTCCTGGCAGCACCCAGCTCCCCCATATTGTAGCCCCTAAGAGCATCTCCAGCAAGGACCCTATTTGGGCCCCTACTCTATTATTTAGGGTCTTGAACCAAAAAATCAACTCCAGCAAGGACCCTACTTGGGCTCTCATTTTGCATGCCCTCTCAAACTCCATCTCCAAGCCCTCATTCCTAGGGTCCTCCAATTCCCCCTCTCATCCGTGGGTCCCACCATTTTTCTTTTCTTTTTCTTTTTTTTCTCTCTTCTCCCTCCTCCCGCACGCCATTCGCCTTTCGGATCTCGCCGCCGCCGGGCCTCCACGCGCCGGACCTCCACGCCGCCGGGCCTCCTCGCCGCCGGGCCTCCACGCGCCGCCCCTCCACGCGCCTCTCGCCGCCGGGCCGGTGCTGGTGGAGCCGCCGCGCGAGCGCGGGCGGGGAGGACGAGCAGCAGCCGCCGGCGGCGGCGGCCCACGCGCGAGGCCGCGGCGCTCCAGCAGCTCGCGCTCGCCGCGCTCACCCGGCCACGCCTCGCTGCCCTCGCCCTCGGCTCCGACGTCCACGCGGCGGCCGGGCCACACGCCGCCCGCCTTCTCCTTCCGCGCCAGGGCCACAAGAACCGAGGCCTCCCATGCTGGATTCGATCGCGCCGCCTCCATACATTAGAGTACTTGCAATTCCAGTGAGATAGTAGCCACCCATTGGTGCTTTTCACTGAATTGTTCAGTGATCGACCTGTTCGTTAAGAGTTAATCGGTGTACTGTTTGTTCAGTGAAGTATGTGGCCTGGACCTGTGACGATGAAAGGGGCTTTCCCTCGCTCTGCCGAAAAACAGAATGGTGTTGTCGATTTTGCTTTATGTTGAAGAGCAATTTAGCAGCAGAAGAAGTATGTGCCCATGTATTTAGATGCTCAAGAGAACATCATGTAATTCCCTGTGATATCAGTGAGTTTTTGATTTACAAAATTGAATGCAGCCCTTGGGTGATCTGGTATTCTGATTCATGTAATGCAGCTCTCCTTTTCGCTAACTGATATATCTTCTACTCATTGTTGATTACAGAGCTGTTCTCTGAATATAACAGAAGATACAATCATTTGAATGATAAAATTACTTGTTCTCTCAAAATTCTGTTCTACTCAGATTTCAAATAATTACAGATTCTTGGAATGCTTGTTTAGTAAAATCATTTGAATGAAATTTCTCTGTTCTGCCCCCTGCCCCCTGCCTTGCTGTTATTTGAGCATGTTGCCTGAGCACTAATTGCCACATGAAAGGAGCAGGAAAGAACAAGTATAGCATACATGAAATTGTTGCACAGTCCAAGATAACATTGAACTGTGTAGCTTGCTGCAAATTGCAAATTGCCTTTCAGCTGCAAGACAATTCAGGAAGATAACATTTATAGCAAAGTCAGGAAGCAGGATGCTATACTTGTTCAGCTAACAAGCTATGCACGATTTTGCAAATTTCCACCATAACATTGAACTAACTTTGTAGAAGATACCAAGTAATACAATTCAGGAAGCAGGAAAGGAGCAGGAGCAAACTTCCCTGTGATTTTAGGGCTATGCTAGTATGCTCAAGAGAACATCATGTAATTCCCTGTGAGAACAAAATTGCTGGTGCTCGAGCAGGAAGTGATGCTCTGAAGCTTTCTGTCACCTGATCTGTAGTTTCATTAAAAGGAACTTGTATTCTGTAGATTCGAGTTTGAACCAAGTGAATATATGAACAGTCATGTACACACATGCATTATATGAAACATGTTGACGAGAGTTTCTGGAGAATCAAATTTTGTAGTGTTTCAGACAACACTGCAGTTTGTCTTGTGGGCAAAAAGGTCCTGATACTAGTGTTCACATGTGCTTAATTGCAGGATGAATATGGAATTTCAAAATTGTAATTAGGGCTACTGTTATCTAACAGCTAGTTTAGTTTTCGGACATGAATAGTAATTAGGTGTAGTTCTAGAATTATTCTTGATGATTACAAAAATTATATCGCAAGGACAGGCTTTAAACAAAATTGTGTCCATCACACTAATAGTTTACAGAATAGGCATGCTTATGCGTCATGCTGAAATATGGAGTTGTGGATTTAGACAAGACTGAAAACATGCGCAGGCCCAGTGATTATGCAACACTAGGTGTGTGATCACCTCACAATGATATTGCTCTATTTTTCGTTGAACCATGAAGCTAGTAGTGGAACTAGCATATGGAGTTTCTTGTTGGAGAGCTTCTGCTAAGTGCTTCACTGATGGTTAGCTTAACCATGACAAAATGCACACATGTGCTCGAATGGCAGTATAGCATACACAGCAGTGGCATGTTATTTTCATACCATGAGAACAGAACAGGCAAAAGGAAGACCTGAACAACCTTGGGTTCAGAGTTCCCCATTGCTGTAAACTCGCAAATCGGCATCTCTGAACACACAAGGCCCTGCCGTGCCCAACACAACGCAGCATGGATCAAGAACCGCATCAGGGAAACAGAAATTGGACAAACAAAATAATCCATCATCTTTCAACTATAACTGAATGAGGGCATCAGAAGCTACAAGATCAAGAATTACAGAAATTGTATGAGGAAAAATTATCTGTCACTTATGGGCAACAATGAGTTGATTACACAGACTAGCTAACTACTCATGGCTTTACCACATTATGCCATTGCACGATGCAGACAGTCCAGAAAATTATCTGAAACCACTGCCACTTCAACCAGATTTAAACAACAGAAGAGGCACATTCCCATTCATACTCTATTTATCGTAGCACAGCTAGCTTTAAATCGAGCATTTCCATCTCATGATATTTGATCTAAGAGCATAAACAGATAGGAATTGGATGAGCATTTCCATCTCATTTCCGAGCATAAACAGATAGCATAAATCGAGCATTTCCATCTCATTTCCATCAAGAGCATTCAGTACTTCTGAAGCTACTCGTCGCAAGAGAGGAATTGGATGAGGAAAAATTAAACTTTGGGGATCACCAGCTTCTGCTTCTGCCCGCTTCTGCTTCGGCCCGTGAGGATCACCGGCTTGATGGGGGGCGACGGAGGGGCGGTGGTCGGCGGGCAGGCGAGCGGCGCGGTGGTGGTCGGGGCGGGGGCGAAGGGCAGGGCGGCGTCGCGGCGGGCTGGTGGCGTCGCGGCGGGCAGCGTCGCCGCGGGCAGCGGAAGCGGGCGGCGTCGCGGCGGCCAGCGGACGCGGCGGCGTCGCGGCGGCCAGCGGACGCAGGCGCCGTCGTGTCGCGGCGGTGGGCGGGGCGTCGTCGGGAGAGGGAAGGAGATTGAGAATTTCTCACTGACTGGTGGGTCCCACACGAAATAGGGTCTTGGGCCAGTTGATTGCTGGAGTTGAAGCAAGTTTTCGGGCTCCTATTTTTCCAAGCTGGCTTGTAAAATGGAAGTAGGGGCCTTGATTTAAGGGCCCTTGCTGGAGATGCTCTAACCGAGTGAGGTCCACCAAGTGCAAAAGCATCATAGGCTGGAAGATCTCCAATACAACCTGCGTAGCGGCCATGAAGGGCCAAAACTGCCGGTGGTGGCAAGCCAGCACCTTGCTCTTGCTTATTCAGGTTAATGAACTTTGTCACGGATAGCTGGTGACGATTGAAGACAGGGTTATTGCTTCCGATGCCAAGACCTTGGTCACACTGCAACAGAAAAAAAATAATTTCGAGATTTCACATTACTTTTGTGAACACTGCATATAAATATATAATGCTATCAAATAAGAACTACTAGCCCATAAATTGGAGTAGGAATGCAGATTCAGAGTATCTGAAATACATGTCCATAGCTAAAAACATGTGGTTTTAGTTTGTTTGATGCGACAAGACATGGTCTACTTATGTTTGGGAACAATGGTATGTATTATGTAAACAGTAAACTACTTACCTGGACTATAATCCTGTCGCCAATAGGTGTACCATTTACAAACGCTGTTGTGTCCCGAGTAATATTTCCTTGTAGAAATGCCATTTGATCTACGCCGGTGCCACTAAAGGTTGTGGGGGGTCCATCCATGCTCAACGCGCCACTAGGCAATACTCGAGAACCATGCGTACATATCTTGTTCCTTTCATCAAGTGCTGTAATCTCCTCAACCACAAGGCCATATATGAACGTGCTCTGCCTTGTGAAATTCTGAAAAAAAAATATTCCAGCAAAATGCAATTCTCGTGGGCATCTTGAAATAGCTGTTACTGAAAACCAGATGTTATAAAAGGGAATATCAGTTTGTGCACACCTCTGTAATATTGGCTTTAAATCCTCTTCTATCAATCCAGATCGGTGGAGTTTCAGCCATACTGGGACCCGCAACGAAAGTAGGACTCAATTTCCTTGTGTTGAAGCAGCTGGCTTTGAATGTGCGATTTCTACTACGGTTCTCCACACCATCAAGATAAGGATGAACATACTCAAACTTAAATGAGAGATCATCCTAATTCCCGTTAAAAATAATTACCCATGCAAAAAAGACAACAGGTAACTTCATGTTTGTTTGGAACTGGAGCTTAAGAATAAAAGGTGCTAGTAAGAATTAAGCAATGCTCTACAAATAATATTATATTTTGTGTAATATTTCTTTTTAAGTAATAATCAGCTAATAGTATACAAGTGATGAAGTCGCAGCCCAACATTAAGGAACCAACTCACCAGGGGGTTGAGGAGGTTGCCGGATGCAACAGACCCAACAAGAGATCTGTTTAACCCAGCGATATTGCGGTGCTCAAATGACATGGTTCCTCCCGGACAGAACGATGCCTAAACCAAAGATGGAATTCGATCTGAGTCTATGTACTTTAAAAATACTGGATGCTATATGTGCAGAGAACAAAAATATTTCCTAAAGGCTGCCTAGCAATTAAAATGCAGATTCTGCAGAGAACGAAAGGATGTAAATCAGTGATATTTTACAAGAGCTGGTGTCCCTTTGCTCCAAGGCGCGATGCTCCAGTTTGTACTTAGTTCAGCCGACTTCGGTTCCAGCTCACTGAGCTTAACTTCAACAACAACACCCCCGTCCTCCGTTTCGTCTGGGCGAGGATTTAACTCGACATTGGAGAATAATCCGAGCGAACTGATGTAATTCAGCGCTTGTTTGCCCGCCCCAGAGTTGTAGATTTGTCCAGGTCGAAGCTGTTACAGATGAAAACAGATGTGCACACAAGTCAAACCATGTTGGATTATTGCAACCATGACAGTCATTTTTTTTCTTCAAAACTGAGCTCGCCCTGTTTCTGTATCATTCCAACATATAGTATGAAAATACAATTATATTCCACTATCTCGTAACAATAACAGGAAATTAAAGTAAGTATATATTTATTACATATATTAAAACCCATTTTTACATATGAACTAGCAAGATGGCCCACGCATATTGCGCGGCTAGAGCCGTTTTAATACAATGATTGATTGTTGAACATGAGCCCTAATAAGTTCAACGGTCAATATGGGTGATGCAGGGGCTACATCTGAATAATTTTGTTTTCTTTCTCATGATCTAAGTTAAACACACCAAATTAAGGTGCCAATAACAACCCCATAGGCATAAAATAGAACATGGATATTAATTTACAGGATGAAGTGTCAAAATGAAAAAGCTAATTTCAAAGAGAATCAGCCAGTTGGATATAAAAAAGGAAAAAAAAATACCTTTCATATAGGAAACACAAATACCATCCAAATAAGGAAATAATGTGAAATACTAACTTTTATTATCAACATGTGTAGAACACCAAACTTGGAGAAGTCCTAAGGCAACAGTTTTATTTTTTTTATATAGAGGAATTTTTTTTAGAGGAAACTTAGGCAAGCTTATCAATGCTATCACTTGCTTCCTCCAAAATTTGCCTCGACTGCTGACATTATATCAATCATAAATCTCATCCCCTTCACGATACTCTATATGCATGCTCTTCCATGGTCGAGCCATCGCAAGAGATATCGAGCATGTGTGATACTTACTGCTTCTGAGGTTTATGATAGATCCCCATCAGCCTACATGCCGTTTCACTGATACATGTATCGAGATTGTGCTCCGAGGAGTAGTGCCTAGCTCTCATGTGTCGTACGTTCAATCCAGGTGTTGCATGGTTTGTGCCCGGAAACGATACCGTGAATGTCCTTTCCTATTGTTATTCCGAATTTCATGTATTTATGAATTGTAGTCGGACATGAAATATTTGGTTTCATCTGAACCATTGAATCATCATAAAATCCAACAGTTCACATCTTTCTCTTTTTTTAGTAGGTGGCCCGCACAAATTTGCGCGGCTAGACCTGTTACAATACTTATATATATTCGGTGCTTTTTAAAAAGAATAAAAAATGTTTATTATTGTATAATTACTTATTATCATGGTCCAGAAGTGTACTTTTACTCTCTAGCAATCCTGACCTTTCTAGCCTTGTTAAGCACATATGCTCTCTCTCTCTCTCTCTAAAATGTGACTGTGCCATGGAGCAAATTAAAGTGTCGGACTTTTTTGCTTGCATTTTGCGCAGTTATATATTTCTTGATGTCATGTTAATTATTGCGGTGATCAAATCTACATACTCATCTTTTGCACTAAAACTTACAAAGTTATTAAGCGATTATGTCGATCCTCAACATACTTCCTACGCCCACAAATGTGCATTTTTTAGTTTCAGCAAAGTTAAAATTTCTCAACTTAATTTGTAAGATTGTTAAGATTGAGACTATGAAAACGATACTGCTAGATTCGTCTGATGGAAAGAAAAATAAAATTTCTATTTAAACTAATTTATTTTCACATATACTAAATGATCAAAGGTGAGAAAGTTGATTTCATCAAACCGAGAATTGCTTACGTTCTGGACAGAGGAAGTAATTGAATGAAGCTCTTCTACCTAGGTTCTTTGTTCTCTGCCGTTGGGTGCTCGTGCTAGAATGTATCCACGCTATCTAAAGCTCTGCTCCATCGCGATGAAACCGCAGCCATGCAGCCAGCTTTTCCGATCATCGCGTTGTCCACATTATTACCCCTTCATCACTATGTTAATCCTATTAGTGTTGGTGAAATCCATCATCGATGTTGTTGGACCAATCTTTGACGAAAAGTCTCAATATGGACGATTTCCTTTTCCATCATCCCACACTGTATGCATGCGGTGGAGTGCAGGCAATTTGTCTTCTCATTGTGCTAGACGTATGGTATGTGCAAACCCTACAGCTATATTGGTGTAATCTTCCACGGGCAATCATTCATCCAAAAAAGGATCCATGCTCTTGTTCTTCACTGAAAGGCCTTCAAACTCTGGCTTCGATCTGCCACCCTTGCTTCCAGCTGCGGAAGATCGTAGAGCTTGAACTCGTTGCAATGAGCCACACAATGTCCTAGCTAGCGGCCAGCTGTTACGATGCTCCCTGCAACATTGCATATTTGCATGCATCGCCACCGCATGAGTTGGGGACGCTCGTGTTCATCACGAGCATGATCATCTAGCTAGGTTGGTGAGCGATCGACCTGCCACCAGGCTGCGTCGCACGAACGGCGACCTCTTTTCCCTCGGCTGCCCTCCGCATCATATCGTTCTCCTTGTCTCCGGCCATCGCCTCCCTGATCCTGCCTGCGAGCGCCTCCCGTGGCCAACCTCCATCCCGATACTCTCCGAACTGCTGATCGGCATCAACCTATAACCACCGAACGTAGCAGCTGGACGGAGCTGCCTGGGCGGCTGCAGGAGCTTGCCGTCCGAGCGGTGAAACTTGAGGCGTCACCGAGCAGCTACCTGGACCAGGACAAAGCTGACGCTGAGGCTGTGGATATTGAGCCGGCCGAGGCACAGCCAATGTCCGCGACGTGACTTATATGGAGACCTGAAGCTTATGGAGTTAGGAAACTATATTTTATATATGGATAGTTTTAACGTGTAGGAAGCTAATTTCTCGAAGTAGAGTTGTACATTTATACTATTGCCGTCAATATATTTGATATTTTATTTGAAATCTTGCATCAATCGTGACCATTAGATTATCATTAAAATCAATGGTTCACATCTTTTCTTTTTTCAGATTAATGTGGTAATTTCGTGGCCTTGAGAGCGAACGTGATGGCTTCTTTGAACCTTCAAATACTAAGATAATAGATTAATGGGGGCGACTAGAGTTGCATAAAAATACCTGTGGGGGCAATTCCCTGTCGATAAGGATTACGTTCGTGTTCCCGTCGACGACATTGCCGAGCTTGTCCAGGAACCGGTACTCCACCTTGGTGATGTCCCCCTCCACCACCTCGCACGCGACCTCGCCGGTGTCGCGAGGGTTCCTGAAGCTCACCACCTGCGCGCACACGAATCCCTCGTCGTGGTACCACCCCTGCTGCGCCTCCACCATGCCCTGCACCTCCTCCCGCACGGCCTCCGGCAGAATGCACGGCGCCGTCTCCTCCGCCGCCGCCGCATCCGTCACGTCGTCCTCGTCGCCGTCCAGGCGATGCCCGACGTTGACGCAGCGGAACGTGTCGGCGTCGCCAAGGACGCGCTCGGCGAGGGAGACGGTGACGCCGAGCGTGCCGTCGGGTTTGGGGCTCGCGGCGACGTCCACGTCGTCGAAGCTGCCGCTGCCGGCCATGGCCTTGAGCACGGCGAGCAGCTGCGACCGGGTGTACACGCCGCCGGCGCGCAGCCGGGCGGCCTTGCCGAGCAACGGGTCGTCGTCCTTCTCGGCGCCGCCGGCGCCGCCGGCGCGGCGGTCGAGGAAGACCTCGGAGACCTTGTACCGCTTCCGGCCGTCGAGCCTGGACGGCGGCACCGGCTCGCCGCCGGCGGCGAGCCCGTGCGCGTCCCAGCGATCCTCCTCCGCCGCCGGCTTCTGCTGCGGCGTCGGCGGCCGCCATCCGATGGCGCGCGGCGCGCCGGCGTTGGCGAGGAGCCACGCTTTTAGCGCGGTGGCGCCACGGGATAAGACGGAGATGACGGGGGCGAAAGGATTCGGAAACCCCATCGCGAATGGCGGCGCGCTCTGTACGGATGTGTTGCGTGCGTGCGGCGTAATTATACATGGCAATTATATAGGGGGCGAACTATAGGTAGATAACCGCACCGGACGTCAAGATTTCCAAACAAACCATATATTGCCTTCCTTTTGTTCTTCCGTCTGACCTTCTTCCGTTGCACGCGTTGTTGCTCGGGGTCCGCGGTGGAGTTATCGTCTCCGGCGTGTCGCCAGTGCCGACGTGATGCCGCTACACGCGCTGCTCGTCCACCCGGTTTTGTTGGAGTCACCCACGAATTTTTCTGACATACCCCGAGCTAGCATCGAGCATGAGGGTTTGCAAAACCGATGAAACCAGTCGGTTATCGCGATAACCGGACTTATTGGGCCGGTTCGAACCTTTTGCTATGTATTGCCCCCTAACTATAGATCAGATCTATCGGACAAGAAACTCAATTCCGCACTTATCCACGTCCCATCGCTGCGCGCACCGCACTACACACCGTCCGCCTGCTCCCACGCCTTGCCGCTGCCCGGCCCGACGCGCAGCACCAGAGCTCCCCCTCGCTGCCCTGCGCTCATGGCGCTCGGAGCACCACCGTCGCCCGTCCCCGTGCCATGCTTAGGCCTACCAGTGGCATCCCGCGCGTCACCGAGCCACGCCAAGTTCTAGCCGCCGCAACGCCCTGCGCCAGGCATCAGCACAGCAGTGCACAGCGCGCTGTCGCCTCCGCTAGCTACAGAGGCGACCATTGAGCAGACACGACGCCCTCATCCCTGCCGAGCCGTCGTCCAGGTGAGCACCAGCCCGACCCAAGCCGTCTCCCTCCCTCAGTCCGGAGCTAGCACCGAGCTCCGCCTGCCATGGCAGCTCCTCCCCAAATCGGCTGCTGTCCCCATGTCCCCGATATAAATAACAGCCTCAAATGGATGCGCCATAGCTCGAGGATCTGATTGGCCCACTTGCCGGCCTCTTTTCCTCTCCCCGTGCCGATTTGAACTTCCCAAGCACGCCCATGGCGAACGGTAACAGGGAATGCTTGAACACCTCCTCTGTTCTCTCTCTTTCCCGTTCTGTTTTCCCAATTGGACCAATATAAACAAAAAACTCCACCGTGCTGGGCTGGTTCAGTAAAGCTTTAAGCCCATATCCCAGCTCACAGCCAACATGCACTTATCAGACCCCCTTTCCTTTGTAACCAAGAGCCCAACAGCACATCCTAATATCCTATTGTTTCGTCTTTTTTGGGAATAAATCAACACATCCACTGAAAACTCAACATCCCCATCATCCGAGATCCAGTTGACCTGATTCTTCTTCCTAAATTCATTCTCTATTCATTCCATCTAATTTCTTAATTTTTGATTCATTTGGTATTTAATTTGGCCCTGATTCTTCTCTCAAATTCATTCTCCATCCACTCCATCTAGTGTCTTAGTTTGTTTATCTGCTGCGTGTACCGTAGTTAACGGAGAGTACGAGGAGCATGAACCAGGAGCGGGAGAGTTTAAGCAGAAGCTCCCCCACGACGTCAATGAGAGCAAGTCTCAATTCGTTTTTTCTTTCGAGCATATTAATCCTATGTTTTATAAACACATAGCCTCTCTATTGTTACTTAAATCACTTTATCCTCAGTTCAACAGTCCCAACGTGTTCTTTCCGAGCGGATTGAAAAGAAAAGAAAAGTGTAAAATTGCACAAAGTTTTTTCTAACGTATTTTTTTATCACGTGTGGCGCACGCGCATTTGTACTAGTCCATATAAAACGGTGTACATCAATGGTTCAGAAGCACGGTACAAGTTGTGGGTCGAACGGCAGTATTCCCCTTGCTTCTGCATGTGCATACAAGATGTGCAAATTGAAAATAATTATTTTGAGCGATTGGTAACTTATTCCTCTGAAACAAACGAAGCCATAAACACACTTCTGCAACCCCTACGCTTCCACCGAATCATGAGCGCTGGTGTCATACTATCTCCCATTTCCACCGGAGAAGCACGCAAAGCTTTGAGATGCCAAAAAAACAGAGAAACATCAGTCATGCCCCATTGCATCAGGCTAAGAACAGAGCTAGTTTGTGTGATCCATAATTTCTACCACCAACTTAGTGTAAATTCATTGCGCTAAACATCATGGAAAGAAAATTGAAGGTAGTTGTAATCTAGAAACGGATCCAAACGAACACAGGTAATCTTAACAGGAAGTAACGCAAGTGAATTACCATTTGGCGAGGAAGCTTGGTTCTCCGTTATGTTGAGCAGCAGCAGCAGGCTCAACAGCAGAAGTCCGGTCGTCGGCAGCCTGTCCCACACGGCCCCGATAGTAACCTGCTCTTGAGAAATTAATCAGAAATTCAAACTGACGAAGGAAGCGAGTTTCAGAAAAGGTGATGAATAATAGCAAGCCTGATAGAAGGAACGAAATTGGGGGCAAAGAAACACTTAGATCCGTGCTGCACGCACCAGGGATGTTAGGAACCGAGGCGTTGACCTGCTCGTCAACGGCCTTCTTGGCCGCTTTCTGCTCGTCGAAGTTGGTGGGACGGCCAACGTAGTAGCCTGCTACCACAGAGAGAACCAACAAAATTGATTCGAACTGAGAGAAGTGAGTAGGTCCGGTGATGAAATGCATACGGTGAAGTTTCCAGTTGACAAACGGGGAAACGTACCGGCGGTGGGATCCGAGGCGGGGGAGGCCATGGCGATTCTCCTGCGGGCGACACCTTCTCCGTCCAGAGCTCGACGACAACCGCAACGGACCAAGGTGGGGAAAGACTGGGTAAAGGGAGGGACGACCTCCTTTATGTGGGTCTTCTTAGGTTTATTGGATTATATTGGAGAATAGAAATGACCAAATAAGCCTCTATCATTGAGCTGGTACATTTGTTGGAACAAGCTCAATAATGAAGCAAGGAGCCAATATCCCGCTGGCAGGACCGTGCAAAAAAAGAATTAAAACACACTTCTAAACATAATCAACTCGATGAGCTCTCCACTCTCTTCCGGTTACCTCTAAACAATGCTGCCTATGAAGAGCTTGTGGCACTGCAAAATGAACTGGTAGCTTTTGAATACGACCCAACAGTGAAAGATGTATGGCTGTTTCAGTGGAGATCAACCTCATATTCTTCCCAGAAATATTACAATTTCACCTTCAGAAACCAGGACTGCCCTAGGCCACTGAAATGGATTTGGAAAACCAACTGCACCCCAAGGATCAAAGTGTTCGCCTGGCTGCTTGGAGTAGACAGGCTGAATACCAGGAACATGCTAAGAAGAAGGAACTTTCATGTAGAACCAAATTACAACTGTGTCCTATGCAGGAGGAATGTGGAGGAAACAAGATGCCACCTATTCTTTGGCTGCCCTTTCAGCAGTAACTGTTGGAGCAAACTGAAAATCCAATGGCCACCATCTCTATCTCTATTTGACATGATTATGGTTATGAGGCATCTCTTTCAGGGACCAAAGTTTATGGAAGTCATTCTTATTGCAGCCTGGGCCATATGGAAAGTAAGGAATGCTAAAATCTTTGAAGGTGTCAACCCAACGTTTGGAACTTGGTGGCATCTCTTCAGGGAGGATATCATACTTCACACAATCAGATTCCGGCAACAAGACCGACAGGAAGTTCTGGATTGGCTTGACTCTCTGTAGTCCTCCTTTCTGTTAAAGGAACGCTAGCTTTCCTTTCTGTTTTTACCCGCTTTGTCTTTGTTTTGCTTTGTTTTTGTTTTTATCCTTTTCGTTTAAGGACTGTAACGTTTTAAGACCGAGTGGTTTCTCTTTTAATGAAAATTTCCTTGTAGGGATCTCCCCCACAGTTTCGTTCAAAAAAATTACCATTTGGCAAGGAAGTTTGGTTCTCCGTCATGTTGAGTAGTAGCAGCAGCAGCAGAACTCTGGTCGCCGGGAGCAGTTCTTCCCTGTCCCACAGGGCCATTATAGTAACCTGCTCTTGAGAAATTAATCAGAAATTTCAAACAGGCTAAGGAAGCGAGTTTCAGAAAAGGTGTAGCAAGCATGATACAAGGAACGAAATGGAGGCAAAGAAACACTTAGATCCGTGGTGCACGCACCGGGGATGTTAGGAACCGAGGCGTTGACTTGCTCGTCAACGGCCTTCTTGGCAGGCGGATCCGGCGCTTTCTGATCGTCGAAGTTCATGTTCATGGGACGGCCAACGTAGTAGGCTGCTACCACCGAGAGAACCAACAAAAGTGATTCGAATGAGAGAAGGTCCGGTGATGAAATGCAAGGTACGCAGAAGTTTCCAATGTTAACCGTTGAGAAAGGGGGAGGCAAAATGTTAAAATCTCGTGCGACATACCGGTGGGATCCAAGGCCATGGCGATTCGCCTGCAGGCGACACCTTCTCTGTCTAGAGCTCGACGGAGACCGCGACGGACGAAGGTGGAGAAAGACTGGGTAGAGGGAGGGACGACCTCCTTTATTTGGGTCTTCTTAAGTTTGTTGGATTATATTGGAGAACAGAAATGACCAAATAAGCCTCTATCATTGAGCTGGTACATTTGTTGGAACAAGCTCAACAATGAAGCAAGGAGCCAATACCCCGCTCGCCGGACCGTGCAAAAAAGAATTAAAACACACTCATTAAACATAAGCAACTCGATGAGAAGCTCCCAAAAATGATTTCCGAGCGGTCATGGTCATGGATGCACCTTTTCTTGCCGAATGCTTGTTAATGAAATACTTAGCGTATCAGATAAGACCGAATGAAGAAAAATCATTGTCATAGAAAAGTAAGCATGGTAAAAAGTTTTGAAACGTTTGATCTCATTGACTCAGTGAAAAGATTGTACATGTGGACAATGCAAAGCGCAGGGGAAAAAATAGATCTCTCCATGAAAAGAAAATAGTAAAAGCATCTATCCATCTAAGCCATCAAAGCCCAGCATTCCTCCATGTAGGGGTGAAAATCCTTGCCCCTTAGGGGCACCACCGACCCTCTTTAGTTCAACCCGAGTTCAAACGATAGAACTAGCTGTCATTTGCTTCCACCAAAGAGGGTCGAGGTGCCCCTAAGGGGCAAGAATTTTCACCCCTACCTCCATGGAACTGCGTGCGGAGCGTGCCGATCTAGCTGCCATTTCCACCACGGAAGAAGCACCCCCCGAACCTGAATAGGAAATATAGAACCATCAATCGGACGGGAACAAAAGAGGAGTCAGCAGATCTGAGGTGCAAATAATGTCCAGATGAATAAAAATTCTAGTTTAGTAATTACCATTTGGCAAAGAATCCTTGTCTCATGTTACCCTGAGCGGCAGAACCGTCAGTAGCAGAAACGGGAGCAGAGTTGTGCGCAGGGGAAGCAGCAGATTGTGGCCATGCCTGTACAGGGGCAGCGTAGTAACCTGCTCGTGCCAAAACAGAGAAGAATAAACAACTCAATCGTCCTGAATAGACATGCTCTAATTTTAAGACGATACAATTGAACATCGAGCATGCAAGCAGAGCCGGGAGGGCGCACCTGGAACTTGCGCGGCCACAGCATTCTGATCCCCAACGGCCTGTGCCGCCACCGGGCGAGGAGGCGGCGGCGCTGCCTGTTGTGGCTGTTCTTGGTGGTGCAACGGACGGCCGACGAAGTAGCCTGTGTAGAACGTACAGACGTGTTACCGATCGAGCGGGTCACAGGTAACATGTTTGATCCGAGATGGTAACAAATTTGGGTGCTTTTGTAAACGAACGTTTTCTTCTTATGATGGTTAATGGTAAGGTTGAAGGACGTACCTGGGGGATCAGCGGCGGCGGCGGCCATGGCGGATCTCCAGCGGGCGGCTCGCCTCCCGGCGACCAAGTTGGAGGTGGGAAAGGTACAGTAAGCTGCTTCCTTCTTGTGGGGGTCGTCTTCCGGTTACTGGACTGGACAAGAAAGGAGGATGCCTCTTGGCAGCTTCGTCCTCCTTGCAGGAATTGACTAGGAAGACTTGAGAATATGTTAACATGGTACACACGGACACGGCCGAAATCCTCCTTGAAGCTCATGTTTGCTTTAATAAATCCGTGCATATTGGCCCTTGACAAGTGAGAAAGTCCCACAACTTTGATCCGAACATGGTACGGTTCGGTTCTGATCCATCTTTTGTAGTCATTCTTGTGACAGGGGGTACAAATTCAGGGCGTGTTTGGCACAGAAATTTTAGAGAAGCCGGATAAGCAGCTATTTCGGTGCTTTTTCCGGCTTATGCACTGTAGCTACAGTACTAAACAATGCTTTGTCAGAAATAAGCCGAAGCCGAAGCCATAGTTGCCAAACACGTCCTTACAATCTGAAGCAGCTGAAATTTGACTGAATGCCTCGCATGAATCGAATGATTGGTTACCGCGGAGACAGAGAGGAGTGGCCCAAATCCATGTCAGCAGCTGCCATGATGGAAGTAGAACTTATCAGCCCGTGGTTGGTGGGAGCAGGACTGCATCCTGCAGTAACAACTAGATGTTCTTAACTCCGTCACCCGTCACATTTGACAATTAATCATCATGTTTGATCATTCATTTTATTCAATTCTTTTGCACAAATATTAAAACAACTCAATCATGATTATACTATCTTAAATAATAAACATGTTATAAAAAAAACTAATGTTTATGCAAAAAAATTCAAATAAGACTAATAATCAAATGGGATGATTAATAATTAACAGTGACAGATATTTTGGAACAGAGGCATTACGTAGCTTTCGTTGGCATGATTACGCCGAGCCGCGCAAGATTCCTTCTCCGTGTGGAACCAGTCTGAGTGCTACTTGCACACTAGGCCGACAGGCGTGGACTTGACCCGGCAAGTCTTTGGACGCTTGTGTTATACTAGTTCTGAGTAATTGCGAGGGTGGGCAGAGGAAAGGAGCGCTGGCGCGTTGCTTCACTCAAGCTCAGCGAGAACTCATATTACGCGAGCTCCATTGTAATCCAAAGTCTTCTCCCAGGCTCTCTCACCAGCGAGCTCCATTGCAAATGCATTAGCCCCAAGCACAAGCAGCTTAAGCATCACACGTCTGCTGCTAATCGCCGATGGACCCGTCGTTCATGAGCAGCGGCTAGCTCTCCGGGTGCTGTTCGCGGTAAGATTATTATTTCGATGTTCCATATCATCGTAGTGTTCATATGCATAGCTCTGAATTTTCCGGGACAAGGAATTGCTCCCCTTGATTTGTATGAGCAGAGGTATCTTAATTTCTCGATTAGTTCAGATTTTTCTGCGAACACAAGTTAGTTCAGATTTGGACATGGACACTCAGAGGTTGCGTGTTCACAGTGCCAGCAACTTTCACTATGTAATCCTCACATCCATAGGATAGGATCTTTCCTATCTTCTACATTTCTTTTTGCACGAAGCACTTTTGTGTGCTCCACCTGCATTTTTCTTTCGTTTAAGCTTATTGTATTCTTGAAGCATAGATAACGCTTTTAATGTCTTCAGTTTGCAGTATGTATTAGCTAAACGTTAAACTACCACCAACCTTAGGAAGTTTACCACTGCTTAATTTGGAGTGCATCAATTCGTAAATGACATTTTTTCTTATCTTGTTTGTTACTTTGTGCAGGGTCCACGTGAAACGACTGACGCTGATAGGGTATAGAAGACACAAGAGTTGAAGTGTTGGTCATCTTCATTCGGTTGCCGGTCTGAAAGACATTAACAAGCCCCAGTCATCATCACAGGTGCGCGTTGCTTATTTGAGTATTCAATCCCAAATATGTGCATCTTCACATCGCTTAGTGTAATCATGATAATATTTCGTTTCACCAATCAACACGGACATTTGCCAAGGTGACGTTACAAGAATATCTGCAAATTGACTGGTACAATCAAAAGTTACATTTGAGGGGCAGAAAACCATGGACGAAAGGGGATCAAATAAAGAGCCAATCACCTGGAGCCAATACTAGTAAACAGGACTTGGCACAACATCTGATTTAAACCCTCTAAATCACCACCATATACATGCTCATGCAGACAGTACGTAATTTACCTGAATCAATCTATCTTTTGACCGGAAATGAGTACCCATTGCTGCCCTAGCACCTTTAAGTTTCTTACAGGTCTGTACTCTGTAACCAAATGCGTCCAGATGTCATGTCGCCAGACTTATCTGCATTGAAGAAATTATATCACTGAGCACAAACCAGCTTTGAAACCCTGTCAAACCAAGTCATGACTACTAAAAGAGCTGTTCTAGACACAGCCTACACTTAAAGATAACTTTAGAAAGAAGGGGTCTTCCAGTAGTAACAGATAATCAGAGATAAATGTTCACATATGATATATAACAGAAACACTTTTGGAAATAGCACATGCCACTCCACCAGAAAGAGGACCTCCAGATAAATCTTCGTTCTGATAAATGCACCTATTAGCCTGCATGCTTAAACTAGTTATTATGGAAGTTATCAAGCAGACCATGCTTGCTACTGTTGACCATACTACTACTTGCACACATTGAAAGCTGCTACCAGCTATACCTTGCCTCTACTACAATGGCGCGAACATTTTGCGCCCAAAAGAAAACATCTCCTGATCGAGCCATTTAGCAAAAAACAGAGTAACTTACAACAACAACAATAACCACATAGCCTTTAGTCTCAAGAAAGTTGGGGATAGGCTAGAGATGAAACCCACAAGAGACAAGAACAAGAGAAACACAAAAGAAAAAAAGTTCCAAGGCAAAAAGGTAGAGTTAGTAGCAAAAAACAGAGTAGCTTAGTTACCAACAAATCTGCCCCTAGTTCCGCTGCTCCTACTTCACATCGGCCAAGCCGATTTTGGAACAAAGCTCCTTGAGTCGAACTTGACCCAACACCTTTGTGAGGATGCCCGTGAGTTGCTTGCCGGTCTCGACAAACTCCAGGACAATTTGTCCTCCATCGACACAATCACAAACGAAGTGGTAGCAAATGTCATGTGCTTGCTTCGGTCGTTAACAAGATTATTGCAAATGTCTATGGCAGACAAGTGGTAGCTGAGGGACAACACATTCTCCGGATATCACCTTGCAATGTAGACATTTCGACCTTCCTTTGCCATTTTGACGTTTGAGCTCTAAGATCCCTATATATGTTGGAGGGATTGACGTCATGGGAAAAAGTGAAAGGCAACATAATCATTTCCTTCATATGCCATTTTTCACGTTTGAACTTGGAGATCCCTTATACAAAAAACAATGAGTAAGTGCAATGGCCAATCATGGAAGCCCAATTGCTCGGCCGGTGGTTGGTGAGAGCATAGACAGATGGAAGAACAACTTGCATCCACATTAGCAAACCTCCCCAACAAGACGACTAAGGTCCTCTTTTGAATGTAGGTGATGAACTGTTGTTTAAGCAGCGACAACATTCCTGTACAGAAGTAACTTCTTGTGAGGATGATGATACAGATGCATCAATAGTGTTGATTGACACCATAGGATTTAGGAGGTGCTGAGCTATATATGATAGAGTTTTGTTTGGTTTTAGGCAGCGGCGGAGCCAAGATCTGATGATGGGTATTCCCATGCCAAAAAATTGCTCCATCATATAGGCTTTAGGCTATTGAGATAGCTGTTATATTGGGATATGGCATGCATTGCGATAGGTTGCACACATATAGTTGATTTTTCTTCACAAAAGCTGGGTATTCCCATGCATACCCAGGACTCCGCCCCTGGTTTTAGGTGTTTTAAAACTGATTTGTATCAGCTCACCTGGATTTTTATCATGTAAAGGCCACATATGCCTCGTTGTGCAGAGGCCGGTTCATTATTTCACCTCGAAATAAAAGTTTTCTTTATCTTAAAACCCCAAATGCATATGTAAGTTTCAACAGAACTGCACTATGTAATATGAACATGAGTAAGCAAGAAGTTATTTCAAACCAGGAGATCCAAACCCTCATAGCTTGTACCAGGCAACCATGCACAAAGCATATACTATTCCACTCGTGGCTAGGGGCGGATTTAGGGGGCGTGCATGGGGGGACAGAATCCCCAAAAGTTTTGCAAACTATTATGCAGATATACCATCAACCATACTGTGTACATAGAAAACCTTATCAAATATACATATTTTAAGCCTAAATGCCTAGGGGAGAGCAAAACAAATGAAAAATGATGTTCAATCTTTGTTCCTACACAAACTTGAATTTTGGAGGACTGTATGCTTAAATTTGTACGGCCATGGTTCAAATCCTAGATCCACCACTGCCCGTGGCTGCATTTAACAACGTGCATGCAAACAAGAAATAAATTAAAGGAAATTGCCAAGTTAACAACATAAAGTTATTAACTGCCCTTCTATAATGCAAGAGCAGAACACCTGCCGTTTTCCTTCAAACAAAGATAATGTTATTAATGGCCATCAACGGAAAAATTATGAGATTGTTAAAACTTCAATTAAGCAAAGGATTCAACAAATTAGTGGCAGAAAGTACTGGAGCTGGGATTTGAACACACTGAAAGGGGCTTCGTTTACCAAAGCAATGAAATAAATAGGAAATTCTGAATTGTTTGTCTCATCAAAAGTGCTTACCTTCAGTAAAATAAAGATGGACAACAAACCAATGGCTCAACAATAGATCCTGGAGGACACTTACGAGGAAATGTTCATGTTCATAGTGGTGTATTTACTTTCCCTGTAATACAAAGACATGCAGCTCTCCCGCGTATTCGAGAAAAAAAACAGTGGTGTATTTATATCGAGTTTTTCATGACCCTTTGTTTTTATAATAAATCTCATTGAAATGTTTATTTAAGTTTATATACATCCATACTAATGGTCAGTATAATATAGGGTATTTGAGAATTAGATTTTGGTATCCTAAGCTAGAACTAAGATATAAATTAAACTGAATATAGATTTGTAGTGTACAATCTAAATTTTCATCTTGTTGAGTACGATTTATGGATTCAATGCGTCTGTTTCTTTGTTTTATTTTCAACTCTTACATCTTGCTTTTGTATTCTTACTGATTGCTGCAATGGATATTCAAAACATGCAAACACATCCGGTTTTTGATTTTTTTCTAAAAAAAATTACTACATTATGTAACATGATCGATGTTTCTTTTATTCCACAGAAATGGCAGAGGCTTTACTCCATGCTGTCTCAAAGATTGGTTCCACATTAGCAGAGGAGGCCACCAAGGCCGTCATAAATAAGCTATCTGAGAAAGTTAAGAATCTGAAGGAACTGCCAGGGAAAATTAAGGAAATTGGGCTTGAACTCAAGATGATGAATAATGACATAAAAACAATTAGAACACCAAACCTTACTGATGAGTCTGTTAAGGATTGGATTGCAGAGATGCGGGAGACTGCCCACCATGTTGAGGATGTAATGGACAAATATGCATATCACGCTCTTAAATTGGAGGAAGAAAATAAAATGAAGAGGGTCTTCTCCAAAGCCCATTATGTCAAAATTTTCAGTGACATTGCTGATGAGATTATTGAGATAGAGAATAAAATTAACAATATAATGCGGCGAAGAGATCGGTGGCTACAGGGACCACAGTTCATTCCTAATATACTTGCTGATGTTGAAAGAAAGAAGCCACAAGATTGTTTCCTGGAAACTGTTCAAGATAATCTTGTGGGGAATGAAGACAACAAGAGACAGTTGACCGAATGGCTGTACTCTGATGAGCACTGTACCACCATGATAACAGTATCTGGTATGGGTGGACTGGGAAAAACAACCCTTGTCAGAAACGTATATGAGAAAGAGAAGATCAAGTTCAGTGCCCATGCTTGGATTGTTGTCTCACAGACCTATGATGCTGTTGAATTGCTAAGGAAAATTCTTAGGAAGCAGATGGAGTACCCAGAGCAGTCCCAGCTAGCAGATTTTGATGCTGATGACTTGAAAGCGAAAATTAAAGAAAGACTTAAAGACAGAAAATTTTTGCTTGTATTGGATGATGTCTGGAACCAAGATGCATTTACTCAGATAGGGGATACACTACAGAATCTTCAAGCAAGTCGTGTTATTATCACGACAAGACTGGAACATGTAGCAACTCTTGCTCAACCAACACGTCAACTAAAACTCAAGCCATTGGAACGCATTGATGCATTTGCACTCTTCTGCAGAAAGGCTTTCTATAACCGCATGGAATGCAAATGCCCTCAGGACCTTCAGAATCTGGCTAACACTATAGTGGATAGGTGTCAAGGCCTGCCACTAGCAATTGTATCAATTGGTGGAATGTTGTCTTCACTGCCACCAACAGAATATGTTTGGAATGAGATATACAAGCAACTTCGGGACGAGCTGGCAAATCATACTCATGTTAATGCAATTCTGAACCTGAGCTACCATGACTTGCCGGGAGAGCTTAGGAACTGCTTCTTGTATTGTAGCCTATTCCCTGAGGATCACCGGTTGACACGGGAAAGCCTTGTGCGGCTGTGGGTTGCAGAAGGTTTTGCAGTGCGAAAAGAAGAAAGTACAGCAGAGGAGATGGCTGATAGATATCTCAGGGAACTGATTCAAAGGAACATGCTGGAAGCTGTTGAAAATGATGAGCTAGGAAGGGTCAGTACCTGCAAGATGCATGATATCATCAGAGACCTGGCACTTTCGATTGCAAAAGAGCAGAAATTTGGTTCTGGAAATGATTTTTCAAGCATGCTCAACATAGATACAGAAGTTCGTCGCTTGTCATCATATGGATGGAAAGAAAAAACTGCAGCAAAAGTTAAATTCCCACGTCTTCGAACTGTAGTGGCACTTGGGACAATTGCATCCTCTCAACTATTATCTCCAATTTTGTCTGAATCCACCTATCTTACTGTTCTTGAGCTGCAAGATTCTGTACCGAAGTACCGGCATCCATAGGAAATATGTTTAATCTACGCTACATTGGACTAAGGCGCACAAGAATCAAGTATCTCCCAGAATCTATTGGAAGGCTCTCAAATCTCCAAACACTGGATATCAAGCAAACAAAAATAGAGAAGCTACCACGAGGGATTGCAAAGAACAAGAAGCTGCGGCACCTTCTTGCTGACAGATATGCAGATGAGAAGCAGTCAGAGTTCCGGTACTTTATTGGTGTGCGAGCACCAAAAGAGCTCTCCAACATGGAAGACCTGCAGACTCTTGAAACTGTGGAAGCCAGCAAGGAATTGGCTGAGCAGCTGATGAAACTTATGAAACTACAGAGCGTATGGATTGACAACATAAATCCTGCTGATTGTGCAACTCTTTTTGCTGCACTGTCCGAAATGCCTATTCTATCTAGCTTACTTCTCTCTGCAAGTGATCCAAACAAGGCACTTTGTTTCGAAGCTCTCAAGCCAAGGTCTAAAAAGCTCCACAGGTTGATAATTCGAGGTTCCTGGGCAGACAACACACTAGACTGCCCAATATTCCACGATCATGGAAAACATCTGAAGTATCTAGCTATAAGCTGGTGTAGCCTTCCTGCACATCCGTTGCAGCTGCTTGCGTCACATGTGCCAAACCTCACTTATCTTAGCCTTAACATGGTCACTAGTGAAAGCATGTTGGTTCTTCATGAAGGGTGTTTCCCAAAGCTGAAGACTCTTGTTTTGAAGCGCATGAATCATGTCAACCAGCTGGAGATCAAAGATGGCGCCCTTTCTCAAATTGAAGGTTTATACATTGTTAAACTTCCAAAGCTCGACAAGATTCCCCAAGGGATAGAAACTCTACGCTCTCTGAAGAAGCTGTGGCTGCTGGAATTGCACAAGGACTTCAGATCTCAGTGGAATGGGAATGGAATGAAACAGAAAATGCAGCATGTTCCAGAGATCCTCATGTAGAAGTGGCACTTGGATTTCATCTGCATTAGCATGAATGCATCGCACATTCGGATTAGTGGTTTGTTCTATAAGACATGGCATTGGTTATGAAACTTCCACAGTACCTATACCAAGCTATAAATTTGTATATATTCAGTAAACATTTAAACATTGTCTTTAAGTTTACATCAGGATGTCACCTACTTGAAGTTGTGTTCATGTTTTGATTCACCTTGTGATTCCCATGGAATGGAAGAACCCTGCCCTTTTCACCTTTTGTACTAAACTGTATGAGATATAAATGTTGTGTCATTGTCACTTATTTAACCTCTCTCCTGGTTCCTATAGCTCAGAACGAAGTACTCTAAATGATCCAGTCAAATTCATAGTTACATAATCATTTTGCAAAGATGCAGTGTACAGGGTGACTTCTTACCCTTTGCATAACCATCATACAGGGTGTTTGTTCACCGCCAAGCGCAGCTCCACCTGAGTCGAATGAAAGAAAAAAAAAAAAAAAACTCCGCCGACCAATTAACAGAGCACGGGACGAATGCCACATTAATGTCTAGCTAATTATAGCTGATACAGGCAAATCTAATTACCCAGCATCACAAGCGTTGTGCGCGCCATAACACCGTGTAGAATGATCCCAACTTACTACACATCACGGATCAACTAAAAGGCGAAACATAAATTTGCACATCTACCGCACACATTGTCAATAACTAAAATCGATAGAAATACACTGACATGTCCGACAAATTACACATGAAGAACGGAATCGTATGGAGTGTCACCAACCTGATTTACGGAGTGGCTCGCGACTCTCACGGAGTCGAAGGGGACCCGCGCAGCTGGAGGAGTGGAAGGGGCTCGCCGCGGCCCCGCCAGCGCCAGTAACGAAGGGAGCAGGAAGCCATCCGCTGGAAAAGGGGATGACGGCGGTGGAATTTTTTTTATTTTTAATCGAATTTTTTATTATATTTTTATTAATAACCGGGTGTTTTCGAAATTTGCAGAAGTAGTCTTCTAATCGCCTTAGTAGCGGGCGACAAGGGCCAATAGCCCGTTGGACGGGCGACTAGGGGCTAATCGCCCATTCCAAGGGCGACTGGGGCAGGCCTGTCGCCTGATGTACGGGCGACAAGGGGCAATCGCCTGTTGAACAGGCGACAAGGCACCACACTGTTTTTTTTTTTTTTTTTTGAACTGGCACCAGACTGTTTTGACTGAGACTAGAGCTTCGTCTGTGGCCATGAGGTACGAAAAGATTCGACTCAAACAGGCCCTACTTCATATTAGCTCTGGACCTATAGGCGCGTTCGGCACCGTCTCTCTAAATTTTAACACCCATCACATCAAAGAGAATCTTACTATTTAAATATATTTTTATTAATTTAATGACAAAACCTATGTCACGACCCCTCCTTTAAATTGCGAGACGAATCTAATGAGCCTAATTAATCTAAATTTCGCTACACTGATGCTACAGTAACCATCGTCTAATCACTGCTTAATTACCCTCATTAGATTCGTCTCGCGAATTCGAGCGGAGTTCTGAAATTAGTTTTGTAATTAAACTTTATTTGTAATCACAATATTCGTCGAAAAAACCCTCTAAAATTTAGACCCATGCAACGAATACCCCATTGTCCTTGGCGCAGGTTTTTGACCTGTGATGTGAGCCGTTCGTTTCCTGTGAGCTGCTGTTTGCTACTGTTGGTTGCTGCAACCCGCAGCTACAGCCTCCGATATCCGATTTGTGCTTGAGCGCAGTAGGCAGAGGAACGAGAGATGGAAAAGAGATGACGCACTTGGGAGAGATGAATCGGGATGCATCTAGCTCTTGGGTTGGGTAGCAGTTGGTTTACTTTGTTTAATCAGAATGCCTTGGCCTGCTGCCGACACAAAGAGAAAAGAATTTAATGGCGAGCAAATGGGCTTGTCGCCCGGCGAATGGGCGGCTGGACCCCACAACAAAGCTTGTCGCCCGTACACTGGACGACTTGGCCCCACCCGGCGTCTTGTCGCCCGGTAATTAGGCGACTAGGCCCTTGTCGCCCCGTAGATTGGCGACTGGCCTTGCTGACTCAAAAAATTGTGCCACGTAGGCATCCTATCGCCCGTGGGACAGGCGATAACCTCTAATCGCCCCGCAGTGCGGCGATTAGGTGACTACTTCTGCAAATTTCGAAAACACCCGGTTATTAATAAAAATATAATAAAAAATTTGATTAAAAATAAAAAAAATTCGACGGCGGTGACTGGTTCGCCGAAGACGGGCCTTGGCTTCAGACCTGGTCCGGCCCATGGCTTTCTGTTTTGTCGAGAGGAGAAACGGGCCTTGGTTCCCGGCCTGGTCTATACCGGTGATGGCCTAATTAGGCCTAAAGTGGACTAATACTGGATCCAATTGCTTCGTCTAGTTTCCGGTTGGCCCAAGCACGAATAGTCAATCTACTGCATAAATTTTTTTTCCTAAAAAACGCAGGAGAATTACGCTTTATTATATTAAGAAAAATACTCATGGACCGTGGCACTGAGCATTCTCACATGAGGAACCCTGATCCAACTATTTTTTGGGTAATAATTCTCCTCTTACCACTTTCTTTCTAAGTAAATGACTGAAGGAAAGAGACAGATTAAAGAAACGTGAAGATGACAGGTACCTCACAAGACGGTCACAATTAGAGCTTTGTTCACCCAGTCCCACTAGATGAGGCACCCTTGCATAACCCACATCTTGCTTCTTTGCATTGCAAGGGCTTCGCGGCTCAGCCTGCTTCTCGATCGTCGCATCACCGTAGCCTGGCCGCCGCACCCGCCCGAGACAAGGCCGACGCGAGGACCCTAGCTGCCGAAGGTCGCCGTGATCGTCTACGAATTCTGACGAAGGAGACGAGGAGCCTGACGATCGGCACCTGACGAAGGGCCCTCAGCATTCATGCCGTGCGCCACCTGATGTTGGTGATCGCAGGGTTCGATGTCCGTTCACCTTGAAACCACGAGCACGGAGGTACGTTGCGACATATGCTCTGAACTTTGGCCTGCGTGCGCTTGTTTCGATCTTGCCATGTATTAATTAGGTCCTGAGATCTGTCTGGCTGGCGGAGCTCCTTGTGCCAAGTGATTAGAGTTTGATTGTTGCAGTGTCCTCGGGCGCAGCTTCTAGAGGTAAAAGCTTTTCTTTTTCAATGACTGATTAGAAGGTCCGGTTCTGCAGCTCACACCTCGAAGAGGTCATTGAGAAGGGGTTCGAGGTGTGGATTATATTTCGGGTCCATTACCAGCTAGCTGCGCATCAAGGTATTTATCATCCTTGTGATCTAGCACTCCGTGTACTGCTATACGTTTGGAATATGATGCCATGCCATTGTGATCTACCCCGCAGGGGATTCCTGACAGTCGTCGTAATGTCCTCTGAAAAGACTGATGGTGCGTATTATTCACTTTGTAAGACTATATTTTTAGATTTAATTAAATAGCGAGTTTGCTTCTCGCAAAAAAAAGTAGCGAGTTTACACATTCATTAAAATGTGAATTTGCTGTAGGTGAATGTGATGATTCTGTGATTGCCAATAAACACGAAAAGGGTAAAGAATGTCAAAAACGATTGCGTCATCGACAACATGGTGAGTCAAAAAATGCTAACAAGTAACAATGTCACGGTTATTTATGGTTCGCTTCCCTGTGTTTTCGTTGTGGTTGAATATCTTTTGGCTCAGACGGAAAGGAAAACCAGGGTTATGATGTCCATGCTCCTCGTTCAGGACACGGCGGCATCTTTTTAGTTTTGATTTAGCATATATTCATTATAAATTTTATTCCTTCAGTAGGCTTATACTATATCTATGTAATATAATATATTTTTGACATAATAAGCGTCGTAGGTGAGGACGACGATGCTATCCTAGCCAGGAAGCGTGCTCAGATTAATGAACGTCAAAAGAGGTATGGTGAACGGCAAAAGGCTCTCCGCGATAATCCCAACTATTTGGTGGAACATTCAGGTATGATATTGCTATCATTCAGCTATTTATAGTGGAACGTTCAAGTACTTATGATTATTATTATCTTCATGGTTTTTGGAATTAACTGTAGATTTGTGTAAAACCTTTGAGCTTTTTAGACACGTGCGTGGCGCACGTGCATTTGTACTAGTTCTAAGTAAATGACTGAAGGAAAGAGACAGATTAAAGAAACGTGAAGATGACAGGTACCTCACAAGACGGTCACAATTAGAGCTTTGTTCACCCAGTCCCACTAGATGAGGCACCCTTGCATAACCCTCATTCCTCCCCTTTAGATATTTTGTACAGAGGAAGGAAGAATACATGAGGTTATTCATTGTCATCATATATGTTGATCTTCGAAGTTTTTTATTTTGCCCTTTTGTGGGGTGTTAGAGGAAGGGGGCAAACAGAGATGCTATCCTTGCTCAAACACACCTCACCTACCCGGTCTCGCTGCATGCGTTCTTCACCTCATAGTCATGGTAGACGCAGATCTACACAGCTCTGCATCAAGCAATACACGCACCTTTGCAGCACATTTTTATCCTAGTAACAGCCCACATACTTTTTCCTTCTTATCTTCTCCTTTTTCTCTTCTTCTATTTGTTAGCATTATGTTAAATGATTATATTCCACACCTGTGTGTTTAATAGACTTCACAAGAATACGATGCTCTATTTTACTTTGCAAAATAAATAAATAAATAAAATACACCACTCTATTTGCGCATGAGATCCTTGAGCGAAGATATTTGTATTGTAGTTATTTCCTTTCCTTTGTGTTATGTGTTATTTTCTATGGCCTTTTTAAATAACTTTTATGCTTTTAAGTGGACTTACAAAATATTACTACTATTGATATTATTTGTAACCATTTAATGTGTTGTAGTCATATTTCCGATTCAATAAGTGAATCTCATTGTTTGAGTTGTACCTACAATAGTGTTTATATATTTCCTCCTGAAATATTGTCTCGAACAAGTTATATAGTGAGGTTGAACAAAAATATTTTACTTTGCGGAACAAACTTATGTACTAAGGAAAAATGAGTATTATTTAGGTATCTGGAACAACTTAGTTGTATTGGTGAAACAGATTGTATAGGACGGTGGAACAAAAACATTGTACTGTAGAATAAATATTTGGGAACTTAAACAAATAGGTTGTGTTTTGAGAGCTGGAACAAATAAGATGAACAAATTAGTTCCTTCGTACATGTGCAATAAATAAATTGATTAACTTTAGTCTTTTTTCTCAAATTTAACGATTATACCATATGGAAAAGGATTGAATAGTAAATTAGCAGAACGAGCAAAAGTTGTACATATCGAAATGTGTAACCTTTTCTGTTCAAATTGGAACCTTTCTATTAAGGAAGTAGAACTTTTTGAACATAGATTGCGCTAATTGGAACATATACGAATGTCGTCATGGACTACATGCTAATTTGACAAAACACTGCACGAACGACAGTTGAAATCCAAAAAGAAGTAACACTAATAAATTGACTTTGGACGGCCTATCGGTTATTTCCCAAACTATGGCCCTATGAAGAGGAATGCTACACTGCAATTACCCGCAGTTTAGACCAGTAATTATATATTCTTTGCATTCTTGAGTATACAACTTTTAAGATTGCAAATTTAGTTCAATCTGAACTCGATTGATTATCGTAAACATCTTAAATATTTTGGAATCAATTCCTGATATCTCGCCATGGTGAGCGAGAGCTGCGTGGACTGCTATCTGGGCCAAACGAGTGTGCCGAGGAAGGCCTGAAGAAATTGGTACTATGGGCTTTTTCTACAGGGGCAACCAGCATCGTTAAATCTTGAAGGATCGGTTCCGATGGAGAACGGCACGTCTGTGCCGTTTGAGTAGCGATTTCAACCCGATTCCGATACAAACTCTCCCCCCTCTTTCCTCTAAGCTCACGGACACACGCCCACATAATATACCGCTCGCTGGATCAGAAGTCGCAGCTCGTCAACGCTGCAGCGGACGGAGTAGTAAGCTCTGGCGTACGTCATGGCGCCGGAAGATAAGGCTCTGTGTTCTTCTTGCCAGGACGGTCAGACGGCTCTGGCAATCCGCCTCCTCAAGCGCTTCGCGTCGCGCGAATCGTCCCCGGTCGACGGCAGCAGCGGCAACCTCGTCTTCTCGCCGCTGTCGATCCACGCTGTGCTGGCCCTGGCTGCCGCGGGCGCCCGGGGCCGCACCCTCGACGAGCTCCTCACCGTGCTCGGCGCGCCGTCCCTGGACGCGCTCGCCGCGTTCGTGGGCCGCGAGGCGGGCCACGTCCTCGCCGACCGGTCGGGGTCCGGCGGGCCGTCCGTCGCGTTCGCGTGCGGCGCCTGGTGCGACGCGTCGCGGCCGCTCCGGCCCGCGTACCGCGACGCCGTCGTCGAGTCGTACAAGGCCACCACGGCGACCGTCGATTTCCGGAACAAGGTGATCGATCAGAGTCTACTAGTCCGATTCGTTCTTCTATTTTATTTTTCTGTACTATAAATGTTGGATTGCCGTCCTAAATCTTCTAATAACTCGTGAACACATGTATTTCAGCCTGAGGAAGCGTGCAAAAAGATCAACGCGTGGGTTGCTAAGGTGACGCGGAACCTCATCAAAGGTGTGGTCGGCCCACTTGGGCTCCAAGACACCATCGTCATCCTCGCCAACGCCATCTACTTCAAGGGCCAATGGCGCAAGACCTTCGAGAAGAAACACACCAAGGACGGGGAGTTCCACCTCCCCGACGGCAGCTCCGTCGAGGTGCCATTCATGCAGAGCTGGAAAGACCAGCTCATCGCCTGCCACGACGGGTTCAAGGTGCTCCAGATGCAGTGGCGGAGCTGATGGGGATCTTGGGTATGCATATGAATACCCAAATTTTTTGAAAATGAGCTAAATATGACTAAAAAATCCTCAAAAATACATATATTTGATGTAAAAATGAATATTTAGATTCAAAAATACGGAAAAATGAATGCCCATTCCAAAAATGAATGCCCAGCCGAGCAATCTCAGCTCCGCCACTGTCCAGATGCAGTACAAGATGGAGGAAAATGACTCTTCCAGCTGCTGGGAATCAGATGACGACAATTCGGACAGCTCCGACGACGACTCTGACGACAGAGATAGTGAGGTCTGCGCGCCGCCACGCAAAAAACAGAAGCCCACCCCGTCGTACGACACGGAGAACGAAGCGCCGGTGTTCTCCATGTGCGTCTTCCTCCCGGACGCTCGCGACGGCCTGGGAGGCCTCGTCGACCAGATCACGTCCGACAAGGGCTTCCTGTTCGACCATCTCCCGAAGCGGCGCGTCCCAGTCGGCGAATTCCGGCTGCCCAAGTTCAAGCTATCCTCCTCCGGCGACATCAGCAAAGTCCTCATGGAGCTCGGCCTGCGCTTGCCCTTCGACCGGCACAAGGCGGACCTGTCCGGCATGGTGGAGGGCGACAACACGGACGATCCGGTGTTCGTGACGGGTGTGCTGCACGAGGCCGTCATGGAGGTGAAGGAAGAGGGGACCCGGGCGGCGGCCGTCACCGTCACGCACATGATTTCAGTGGGATGCCCGGCGTCATTCAGAGAGCCACCAAATCGTGTGGATTTTGTCGCGGATCACCCGTTCGCGTTCTTCAATTGTGGAGGAGACCTCGGGCACCATCCTTTTCGCTGGGCTCGTGAATGACCCGTCTCAGGACAAGTAGTGTAACCTGTAACCAAAGTCGCCGAGCGTTGCCGTCACATTTGAGCTGCAACGAATATGGGCTTTGAAACAAACTGGTTATGGGGCCCAAAAAAATACAAACAGTGTATTTTCGGCAATTTTCTCTATTATGAAAGTATTTTATTTATGATGACGATTGTAAAGGATATAGTAAACCTTAAGGATAGAGGCATATATTTTCACTTTGACCAAATTTAGAATGAGAAATAATTTGGGTCGAAGAGAGTAGCATACGTGGGCCCTCTCTAACTAGCCGAAGGTGTGAAAAATGTTAAATAGCATCATTTTTCATATTTACCGAATCGGCGTTGTGTGCTTTTAGCGGTAGGCGACGTGGCCGTCGACAGCAAGGCGCCAGTGGTGAATTCGTCAATCTCGAGGATTTACCGGCTCAGTATGCAAAGATGCTCATAGGGGTAGGTTTTACGTATGTGCGTTCATAGAGGTGAGTGTGCATGCATTGTGAGTGTGTGAGTTGTATTGTGTAATCGCAAAAACAAGTGTATTAACTAGATAATTTTTTTCTAATCCTCATATTGCCAACAATGGTTCGTATTGTACCGCGGTACTCCCTTCATTTCATAATTATAATTTAGCTAGTTTTAGGCGTCCCTTTTTGTTATGTCAAACATGATTAGCTTTGATCATATTAGTGGTAACAAATGCATACTGTAAAAATGAAATTCTAGAATGAATGTGAAACAATCATAATATGCAACACTTACACATGTTGTCATAAATTTTTTAACTATATACTAGCAGTCAAACTTAATAACTATTGACTTGTAATAAACCAAAACTAGCTATGTTCTGGAGAAACAAATTGTGTGAGACCCCATCAATTAATCCCCATCTAAATCGTTAATGACGCCATTTTCTCCGTTCGTCTGGCGCAGGAGTTGCTTAGTCCTCGATCGACTACAGGCTCATCGCGATCAGCAGATCTATGTCTGTTCCCATACGAAGCCGCCGCCGCTGCATACATTCATCATGACGCGCCGGCAAGGAAGGTCAGGCAGGCCGGGGAGCAGATTCCATCTGACGCCGCGGCCGGGCTGACGGCGTTCGCGCTCTGCCTCACTGAGAACTTCTCGGCCGCCGATGGCAAGGGCGCCGCCGTCGCGGCCGCGAAGAACCTCGTGTTCTCGCCGCTGTTGATCTACAATTCTACACGGCGAGTGAAAGCGGCAACACGCTCCAGGTGATCCTACACGGGCTCGCGGACCGGTCGCGCTCCGGCGGGCCGGCCATCGCCTTCGCCTGCGGTGTGTGGCACGACGCGGCGACGGCGCTGCAGCCGGGCCTCCGCGAGGCCGCCGCCGCGTCCTACAAGGCCGTGGTGCGTGCCGTCGACTTCAGGAGGAAGGTAACGCAAATCAATCTACTGAAACATCAACTTAAATTCGTTTGCATCCATATGATTAATATATATTCTCTTTTCTAAAAAAAAAATTTGTTTTCATCCATCCAAAACTTCTGTCTTTCTGCAGCCACGAGTCGCAAACCATGCATGCCACGGTGTCTAGATCTTGACTTGTGAATATGGAGTCCCAAACCAAGCGTACCACTCAAATACTGTAGTATTCTCTTGACTGTTGTCCAATGAGTGCTAGTGGGCAAAGGAACATACTTTATTAACAAAAATACAATGTTCGGGGGTCTCGTCAAGGTCACATAATAGAGCACCTTTATCCTTGTGGTTTGCATTCACCTGTCATGCATGGTCTTCTAGCTACGTTGGGACCAGTCATAAACCTGTCATAGGGGATGGCCACACAAATCTCCAACTAAATGGAAGGTATGAAATCTGACACATCTTGGCTCTGTCTGCTTGGTTGGCAGCCACCAACAGCCACACCAAAGCTTAAGCGGCCACAGAAAAAAAGTGCAGGTGCATGGCTGGTAGGGCAAAATCAGTGCAAATTCTCGCCACAGGCTGTGGCGGACATTTTTCTCGCCACAGACTGTGGCAGACATTTTTCTCGCTACACCCGTGGCGCAGGGTGCTGTGGCGTGGCCAACTATGGCCAGGAACCAAGCAGCCGCAGGCAGTGACAGGGCATGACTTATTTTTGAAGGGAAAATGTTCTGTGCCTTGTTGCTTAATGAATACTAGGAAATGATTTGAAAGGGGAAGAGAAATGGAGAAACAAGCAGGGCAATAGGGCCGACGAAACTTAATGCTTATGCGAAAGAAGAAGAGGCGTAAGCACCTCGTTCACTACCCTCTCCAGACCTGCCCAGGAGGAACCACCCGGTCCTGTGGCACGAGCCACCTTTTCCTTCCACTCCATCGCCAACCTCCGCGGCTCCTCCTCCTCCATCACCCGGCGAACCGCCGCCTCCACCTCCTCCCGCGCGGCGCTCTCGTGGACTTCCACGCCAACGCGCCACTCCGTGCAGGCGAGCCTGCCATTGGTCTGCTGGTCGGCGGCCATCGGCCAGCACAACATTGGCACCCCGGCGCAGAGGCCCTCCAGCATTGAGTTCCACCCACAGTGGGTCAGGAACGCGCCGACCGCGTCGTGCCGAAGCACTGCCTCCTGCGGGCACCAACTCGTCACGCGACCCCTCCCCGCCGTCTCCTCCAAGAACCCAGCAGGCAGAGCCTGTTGGTCGTTCCTGATGACCCACAAGAAGTGGTAGCCGCTGTTGGCAAGCCCCAACGAGACCTCCTCCAGGCTCTCCTGGGTCGGTGTCACTAGGCTCCCGAAGCTGACGAACACCACCGACCTCGGGGGCTTGCCATCGAGCCAGTCCAGGCAAGCGCGGTCCTCCATGGAAAGGTTGGAGGAGCCCGGCAGCAGCGTGTCATCTTCTTCCTCTTCTTTGAGGAGGAGCGGCGGTAGCGGTCCGACAGCGTAGATTGGCGGCAGGAGAGATGACATGGCGCTGAGGACCGGGCCCTCCAGCTCCTCCAAGGTGTGGAAGATGATGGCGGAGGAGACGGTCCGCAGGCACTCCATTGAGCGCAGGGTTAAGGCGAGCACCGCGTCGTCCGGGTCCGTGGTGCGGATGAAGCTTGGGAAATCTCTCAGGCGCATGACCTTGGGCAGCCCCGGCACCCAGTCGACGACCGTGTTGTCCAGGTATCCATTCCTCAGTTGCTCTTCATCTGCACACAACACGTATTATATATTTTTTTCTCCAGTCAAGACTTGGTTTTATTTATTTTTTCTCCATCTGCATTGCTACTATACTACTCATTGGCAGCATACCTCTGAGGGGAACAAAGCCCTTGGCAACGAGCTGCTGGCACTGCTGGAAAGCCATGAACGAGCTGGCGCTAGTGATCCAGAAGGCGACGCAGGACAGGCCCATCTCGGCGGCGGCACGCAGAACGTGATCCATGTCAGAGATGACCACCGTGGCGAGATCGGGATCAGACGGCAGTAGTAGATTCCTGAGGTGCTGCGGGGCCGTGGACGGGAGGGAGGAATGCAGGGCAGCCATGTCCTGCGCCGCGTCCTCGCCGGACGGGGGCAGGCCGTCGGGGACGAAGACGAAGCGGAACCCGGGGGCACCCGCCAGCGCGCCCGGGCCGCGCGCGCGGCGGAGGCGTCGCCGGTTGTGCTCGGTGTGGACGAAGGTGATGTCGATGCCGTGGCGGCGGTGGAGGAGCGTGGCAAGCTGGAAAGCCGGGGTGACGTGGCCCTGCGCCGGGAACGGGAAGAACACCAGGTGAGGCCTCGCCATGGCCGCTCGCTCCGAGCGTGCGCGTGCCTGAAACAAAAAATCCTACGGGAGTTGAATCGAGAAAATCTACAACCAACGGTCAAAGATTAATCTGTAATTCCAACTAGCTATAGATTTCCACAAACTAAAAGAATGCCACGGCTGGAGGAGAACAAACAAACCGAATTAGCCTAGTTGTTCGCCTTGGGGCTGAGGGCTGGGAGCAACAACAGAATGCACATTTTTCTGTAATCAGTCGGTATCACCTTCTTGTTAGCTGAGCAGCAAGCAGATGAACGGTTCAATAATTTTGGACCCGTACTGGTTGAATTATTACAATTGTTTGGTGACCTGCGGACCACGCGGTCCTAGCTTGTCATGATGGATTTACCTGACCAAAACAAAGAGTGACAGATTAATGATGCATGGCTCCACTGGTGTCAGGTGGGGCGCGAGCGAGCGATCGACAAACCAGATGTGTCAATATCTCTCTCTCTGTTTTTTTTTCCAAACGGACTGGAATTATATTAAATCAAGAAGCGGATTACATGGCTCACCAAATGGGGAGAGTCTAGAAGAAAATCAAAATACATTGAAATTCTTGACGAGTTTTATATCATCTTCATCTCCGATGGCCTTCCATGCTCAGCCTGCCATCTTGATGACGCTTGACGGTGGTGAGCGACACGACATAGGTAGAGACGAAGATGTCAATCATGTCCGAAGCAGTGACACCAACGCCCTTGGATATGTCGCATGTCACATCCCAAAATTTCCTATTTTGGAATATGAGCTTTTCGAACTCTTAAAAATAATGTCATCAAAATTTTCAGTTGCATTTCTCAAAATTAATATTTTGTATTAAAAATGTTTTTATTGTAGAAAAGTGATTCATTATTCATCTCACTTATGTCCCAATTTTATGTGTACCTCAGAAATTGATGGCTAAAGTTTTGTTAGGTTGTTTCGTCGTAGATCATGGTCCAGACGGATTAAGGCCTAATGCATGGTGGGTCTGGGAAATTTGAGGCCCATTAGTTAGCCCACTTTTTTTGTGCTTTTTCGTCATAAATTGTGTTTAGGTCTAATGCATATTATGAAGTGGACCATTTCGTCAAAGTTTTTTAATTGGAATATATTTACCCTGTGAACACGGCGCCACTTGCCCCCTCTGTCGATGCGAGGCACATGGACGGAGTGAACAGTTTGTGGTTTACATGAGCTAGTGGGTCTTGCAGCCCCGGTAATGGCGCTAGGTCGTATGCTTGTGCAACTGCTCCCGTAGGGTCGCCAACAGTGGAAGAACTCGTGGCGCACTACCTGGGTACATGGGCTGGATTTTTGGCTTTCAACTAGCTGTAGGTGCCGGGCGAGAACTATTTCCATCCCTTGAAAGCGCGTGGCACAAAATTCGAGCCTTTGATTTGTTTTTTTGTTTGGTTGGCGGGTGTTTTGAACTTTTGGAGCGCTGCGTAATAGGATAGGCCATTCCCCGTGGGCCAGTCCATCCTAACATGGCCTGCAAAACTACTGCCCATCCACTACCAACGTCGGTGGCCGACATGCATGCAACACAGCGCAACACAAGCAGCCTAGGGTGATTACTGTTCCCCTCCCCGTACGTCGCAGGCCGACTGCTAATGGTTTTCCTAAGGAGCTTGTTTTTTTGTTTAAAATTTCCAGTAGAAGCAATAGGAAAAAAGAGGTGGTTATTGCTATTTTAATAGCGGAAGTTTATTACTTGTGATGGGATGTCCGAGTTCCAACGAGACAAGCCATGGAAAGCTTATTATTCTCTACATACTATGTGTTTTGTTGGTCAATTCGGTTGTTTACTAGCATTACTTGCGACTGCTTACGAGATTGTAGTAGACGGACATGCCACGTATATTCATCATCAAAAGAATAGCTAGCTGTAAATAAGATGCGAGCATCTAAGCCAATTGGAGACTCGGGTGGGCAATTCCTAAACAAGAAACCTCATCAATTAATCTACACTAGCCCATCAACCCGTGCAATACTTGCACCGGCTAGAAATTAAAACATATTACTTAAGCCAGGATTTCCTATTTTTGGCTATAGGATATGAGTTTTTGTCTTCTACTATCTTCCAATGGTACAACCATTATAACATTTATTAGTAAAAACAATTATACTACTGGCGAAAGAGCCATGCTATTATTTTCACTACCCAAGGACAATATAATAACTCATAATTTATACTCTCTAAGACCCCATTTTGAACATTGAAAAGTATATTTTGGTTGCACATGATCGTACTATCAAAACTCTGGTTGCCATTTATATTCTTATATATTGACAGTCCATTTGATAATTTTATTGAATTTCTCAACAATATTTAGCAAAATAGTTAAGCTTGCAAAATATTCTGTACTTAAATTGAATGAAATAAAACTAACATACTCTTTGATTATTGTATCAATTTTCAGCAAAAATATTCATGGAGTCCACCCTTGTTCACTGGTTTTAAAATTATAGTTCCCAAAATTCAAGGAACAAATATTCGGTCCAAAAGATTTTGATGAACAAATAACAATAGTTCCAGCTAATACAGGTGTTTGAGTACTGATGTCATAATACCAAATGTTAAACGTGTTTTCAAAGTGATAATTTATTTTTTAATATTATTTCATAATACAAAAAAGTAATAATAATGAACACATGTTGTTATGGAGCTATCAATCATCTGGAACAAAATAAAATGTAAATAGGGGTTACAAATTGGCACGGGGTTGCATACAATTATGTCAAGCCTACTTTCGTGTAAAATGAATTGTTATAAGGAGAAAACATAGTGCACAGAAACTTCTCTTCACCCGCTGCATTGAAACCTCGTTTTACCCATGTAATTCTGTTAAGAAAATCCAGCAGATTAAATAACCTGAAACACAACGTGAAAAAGGATATGATACCTATACTCCCATTAATAGATTGCTTTAAACTAAAATAGTAGCACATAGTTTAGGAACATTTTGCAGTACTATCAGAAGCAAGCTGTAGGCTGTAGCTCCAGTAAAACATTGATAAGAGGGGAGACACATGAGCAACTAGTCATATAGGACAAAGAACATATTCAAAGAAATAGGAAGTGTTTTACTCTTCTCGGAGCAAAAAGCCATAATATTCAACAATCTAGTAAAATGTGTCATCTCAACTTGGTAACCCAAACGAAAAAGGAATAAAGCATGTAGAGCTCACTGAGTTGGTAAAACCTATAGAGAAAAGTAGAGCATATAACTATGTTGTTGTAAATCAAATAACATAGTACTGCTGCCAGACACAATGTCCAGCTCCATACTAAAAATGGTGACAGAAGTATAAAAAAGGTTACAGTCTGTTAAGATCCCTTCATTTGAGACAGCAGTGAAAAGATGTTGAGTTCATCCAATGTGAAAATAATTGAAAAGGGGTAAATAATTTGGTATGGCCCGATATATATAAAAAAGATCCTTCTGTAAAATAATACATTGGAATGTTTTTACATGCAAGGAACCATACAAAAATAATTGGAAGAGTATTTTCAAGGAAGGGACAAAAAGATTTCAAATATCTCATGATGATATCTATTTACAGTATGCACGTCGATACTGCATAAAATGAGTTCTCGTGGCATCTGAAACTGATTCACTTAATTTAACAGAAGGAAACACATGTCAAACAGTAAAGGAAAAAATAATTAGTGTGATAGAAGCAAAATCGAGCTTCATAGAATGTGCTGAATCTACATGTAAATTCACCCAACTGATCAACAACTTAAACATTAATTATCGGATATCCAACTGGCTATATGTACATAACCATCTTCGTCAACAACTGACTGTATGTACATAACGATGTCCACATAAATCATGCCATATTTAAAAAGAATAATTGTAGCTCGCTCTCAGATCTAATTTATTTATTATAGAACACTTTTTTTACGAATCTAGTTACTATAGAATATACTACACGCATGCTTTTAGCAATGGTTAGAGCTACATGCAAGTAATATATTAATCTGTACAAAAAGCAATATGTCGTGTTCTGCTATTGCTCTTGTGAACCATAGTGAATTGAATATTACATTGATTAGTCAAATAGCCGAATGTGATAGCAATTAACCGTGACTGGCTTGGTCCATTCGAATCCAATACCATGTTGTACACATGAGTCTTTCAGACCTTTTCTTTCGCATCCAGGTCAGATCAGCAAAGAAAGTTGAAGTCAGATAATCAAAATCCCAAATCGATAATGTAGGATGAATACCTTGTTGCTGAGGACGCCACTGGAAGTTGCACACGAAGACCAATTCATCTATGATCCAATGGCGGATTGCCTGTGTTTAGGTGATGCATGATGGTAGGCAAGAGAGAGATGGGAGGTACCTTGCATCTTGATTGGTGGACGCCTGACCCCTGTACAGATCCGTTCCCTTCCTAACAACGTAATTAATCCAGGACATCCTCACTGCATGAAGATCCTTCCGCTGCGTTCGACCTCCTGCGCAGGATAGAAAATATTGGAGATCACGGAGCGGACAGGGTTTCCCTACATTGAATCGGCGGCGGCGGATTGATGGTTCGTCAAGGCTGCGCATACTCACAGTGATTATTCTTTGCTCCTTCCTCCCTGAAGTCTGTCCACATCCTCTGCTTCTTCAAGGTTTGGCTGCTAGAACGATTACATCCTGGAGATTTTTCTAGGAACAATGAGGCGGATGTGAAGAGGGAGGCGGAGAGAAGAAGTGGCATGGAGGCTAGACGGCTAGGGTAAGGTGGGTAGGAATACGTACGTGGGGATGAACTTTTTGATCAATGGTTATGGTTTACCGAGCATCCAAATTGACGGATAGATGTTTTGCTTTGTTCTCAGAATTTCTAGGAGTTTTCCTCCGATTAACGTGAGGGCTCTAAAAGGAGCCTCTAATTAGTAAATATAAGATAAGATACGTAATCCCCGGTGGTGGGACACTGCGTAAACCATATCTTTGTATAGCACAGACGATATGGAACTCAACTTGAGGTTTTGATCAATAAATACCGCGCCCGTCATGCGTTCAAGTTACCAAGCGCAAACCTTCTTCTTCCCTCAGCTTTCTCGTGCGCGCCCCAGCAAGCACACGCCAATGCTGCTCCATCTGGCACTCTTCGCTCTGGCACCGCTCGCCCTCGCCGTCACCGGCGACGGCGCCAAGGCCACCACCACCAACCTGAGGTTCTACCTGCACGACATCGTGACGGCGTTGCCGGTGCAGCCGGCAACGGCGGCGCGCATCACGAGGGGAACCACGCCGCTGCCGGTCGACCCCAGGACCCGGTTCGGCGACATGTACGTCTTCGACGACCCGCTGACGGAAGGGCCCGACGCAGCGTCCCCGGCCGTTGGGCGCGCACAGGGGTTCTACCTCGTCGCCTCCCAGACGGAGCTGGCCCTGATGTTCAGCTTCAACGTGGTGTTCACCGCGGGCCCACACAACGGCGGCACCGTCGCCGTGCTGTGGCCAGGGACCTCATCACAGCCAAGGTCAGGGAGGTCCCCGTCGCCGGCGGCACAGGCGTGTTCCGCGGCGCCACCGGGTATGGCCTTCTCAGGAGCAGGACCCATTCCTTTAACTTCACCAACATGAACGCCGTGCTCAAGATCGACATGTACCTGCGCTTCTAATTAAGCCGTTTGCACCACGGTCGTTCTATCTAAGATAACAATTTATATATGAACATGTCTCATATATCAGTTTCCGTGCGGGTGAGATGTGGTATTATTATGACATTGTATGCAATATATGTTATTTGCAAATTTGCAATACTGTGGAAGTCAAGTTTTGGTTGGACATAGTTTAAGACAAGTGGAGAAAAGTTCGTAAACGCCAGTTTAATCCAAAAGTTTGTAGTGAGAGGCAGGCTATGCCGCCGCCGCCGCCGGACTTGCGGGGTCAACGGGATGAGAGGCTGCTCTGGCGAGGTGCACCGCATGCTCCGAAGGAAACCTAGAGTATATGTGCCAATGCCAGGATGGTTTCGACGGCAACCCTTGCCTCTTCGGTGGATGCCAAGGTTAGTTGCCACTCCTACTCCACGGGAGCTTGCTGTGTTGGAATTTGGCCCGTTTTATGTGACCCATTCAGGAGAATTTCAGAGAGTAAGTGGCTATTGATTTTAGTCCCATACTGTGAGAGATACCAACTTAAATAATAGTTCACGTGACCATGGCTGAATGAAGAAAGATATGAGAGAGGGAGTGAGCTATGGTGTACACACGCACGCGCGCGTGCTTTTCTTTCGCGTGACTTGTGACTTACGACGCGCGGACACGGCGTGGTTGAAAGTCAGTGTTTATTTTTGCCACTTAAGTCCTCCATGACCTGACCATTTTGTATTAATTAAGAGAGAATTAATACACAGTTAATGCGATAATCGGGATTGATTGGCCAGCCATGTTTTGACGCAACTAATGGTTGTCATTAGAGAGGAAACGGCTCTTTGAGAGCAGCCGCACCTATATTAGGACCTGGAGACATCCAGGTTTCCTAACTCACAAAATCCACTTCCATTCTCACACCATTCTTCTTTTTAGAGGGTTGTGCTATAGTGTTGCGCTGCTTCATCTCGCCGGCCTCTTTTCTTGTCATAACGCCAAACATTGTTGAAGCTGCAAGATCCACCGCCTTAAAACTCATTGTGAAGACGGATGTAGTACTTTGAACGTGAATCAGCAACATCTCCATCATTAGGAAGAGAGGAAGATCCAATCTCACTAGCCCTTCATCGTGGCCAGATCGAGCCACGACAAAACAGGGAAGGGGCTAGAGAACCTTATTCCATGGCGACAACATCGTCTTTGCCTCGCCATTGCCGTCAGGACACATAATTCTCCATGTCGTCTTACCAAAAAGGATGCCTCTGTCGTCGCCGCCGTCATCATCTTCATCGGAACCGCCATGGTGAAACCAACAAATCCCAACCTCCTCAAAGAGGAGAAGGGAACACCAAGATCCCAACACCATAGAATATGGCATGGGTAGACTCAACCCTAAATCTAGGACTCAACTACAAGCACTACTACTAGAGGGATGGGGGACCCCGCTCTCTCTAGCCACCGACGAGATCGCCGGAGGCCGAGAGAGAGAGAGGGGCCCAAGCGGTGGTTGCAGGAGAGACCGGTGGTTGCAGGAGAGAGAGAGAGAGAGAGAGAGAGAGAGAGAGAGAGAGAGAGAGAGAGATGCGGGAATAAGGAAGTAACATGCTAACCAGTACTCCCTTGGTCCATAATATAGATAGTTTTTTGGTTTATGCTATGTCAAAAATTATTAATTCTGACCATTAGTGACAATATCTGCATAAAGATTGTCCACGTAAAAATGATATTTCTAGAATGAACGTGAAACCATCATAATATGCAATTCTTTCACACATTGACACACAATTGTTGACTATTAACGGTCATAGTTATTAAATACTGACTTTATGGAACGGAAAGGATATAAGCGTCCCGGTCCACTAGGAACGCATATCGGGCTCCTACGTGCCACCACAATGCCGGTGGTGAGCAGAGCAATGCTCGTCTAGACCCACATTTATGGCGATCAACAGATTTATCGATCTCTGTTCCCGTACTGAGCCGCCGCCGCCGTATACGTCCATCATGACGCGCAGGCATGCAAGGAAGGTCAAGCAGGGCGGAGAGCAGATCCAACGCCGCGGCCGGGCTGACGGCGTTCGCGCTCCGCCTCACCAAGAACCTCTTGGCCTCCGATGGCGAGGCCGCCGCCGACAGCGCTGCGAAGAACCTCGTGTTCTCGCCGCTGTCGATCTACGCGGCGCTCGCGCTGGTCGCGGCGGGCGAAAGCGGCGACACGCTGCAGGAGCTCCTGGACGCGCTCGGCGCGGGGTCCCGCGGCGAGCTCGCCGCGTTCGTGCGTCGCGTGGCGGAGCGCGCGCTCGCCGACCGGTCGCGCTCCGGCGGGCCGGCCATCGCCTTCGCGTGCGGCGTGTGGTACGATGCGGCGTCGGCGCTGCGGCCGGGCCTCCGCGAGGCCGCCGCCGCGTCATACAAGACCGTGGTGCTCGCCGTCGACTTCAGGAAGAAGGTAACCGACGTTTATCGCAGATAGATCTAGTGATTAGTGAATGATCAACTCATCAATTTCTTATTTTTTTTTTCTGGTAGATCAACTCATCAATTCGTTTGTATCCATCCATATTTCTGTATTTCTGCAGCCGGCGGAGGCAGTTACCGAGATCAATAGATGGGTGGCGGCGGCCACCAACAACCTCATCGACTCAATCTTTGATGCGTCATCTTTGTCCCCGGACACGTCTATGGTGGTGACCAACGCCATTTACTTCAACGGAAAGTGGGAGGAGCCGTTCTCTGGGACGAGCACCATGTTGGACAAGTTCCACCGCCTCGATGGCACAACCACCGACGCCCGGTTCATGCGTTCCATGAGGAAGCAGTTCATCGCCGTCCATGATGGCTACAAGGTGCTGAAGCTCCCATACAGATCACAGGTGCCGCCGCAAAAGGGATCGTCACGAAGTGGGATTGGTAACCTACCGCAACACTCCATGTGCGTCTTCCTACCAGATCAGCGCGATGGCCTGCGTGACCTGGTTGATAGGATCTCGTCCAGGTTGGAGTTTAGGCGTGACCACTTGCCAAACAAGCGTGTCCCTGTTGGGGATTTCCGGCTGCCCAAATTCAAGGTGTTCTTCTCAGGCAGCATGAAACATGTCCTCAAAGACAACCTAGGTATCAAAGCCGCGTTTGGCAGAAGCAATGTCGACCTGTCTGATACGACAGAAGGCAGTGACGCCGCAAGCATGCCCCTGTTTGTGTGTGATGTTCTCCACAAGGCGGTGCTTGAGGTGAATGAGGAAGGCACGGAGGCTGCAGCTGCCACTGCCTGTGTTCAGCGATCAATGATGTCAAGGCCGCGCTCAAGGAGCCCACCAAGGATAGTGAATTTTGTTGCTGATCACTCATTTGCGTTCTTCGTGATCGAGGAGGAGTCCGGTGCAATCGTCTTTATTGGGCACGTCCTTGACCCTACCATGCGAGAATGATGTCTTACGTATCTTTGCCCATTAGAGTTATGTTAGTTTATGTTCAGACAGTAATTGCTGTCTCCTAGATTAACATCTTTTTTTTTTTGTAATATATGGTCTTTATGTCATGAGGTACGCTGGGCCAAACTCCAAGAATTGCTATGATTTTGCTCAGCGGAGTAAGAGTAAGAACACTTATCTTTTTCATGTTTAGTATGATTAATTATTCATGCATTAAAATAAGCATTACTACTAGCCTTTTTCTCGTCTCAACAAGCAAGCCTCGACAATTCAACTTCTACTAGTGAAAATGCACGTGCGCCACGCACGTGTCTCAAATGATATCACTTGGCAGGACTTTATCATAAATAAAAATATGATGTACCTTGTACGTATCATAAAAAAACACACTTCTGATACATCATTGCATTTAAGTACCATAATGACATTAACACGACAAGCACAAGAATCTGAAAAAATAACGACATTGTTTGAAATTAAAGACGCTAATTGACTTTGCCACATAAAAGACATGACACAGCGCATAGTTATTATTCGTTGTCGGTAACGATAGCGACCATACCTCAAAGCACATTCATATCTTTCAGGCGGTCACGGCCAAGCTGACGTGCAAGCTGAGGCGCATTTGTTAGACGCGTTTGAAACCCTACAAGTTAATGAAGAAAAAAATCAACGCCAACTCAGTTGTAGGTTACAAAAAATGAAATGGACCAGAACACAATGTTGCTATATTTACCTCTCATTGCCTCAGCTTCTGGCCTGTCGGGCTCAAAAATAATTTTGCTATATCGAGTAGTGACAAGAACACCTGCATTTAAATAAAATTTGAGGATATGAGAGGCATTTTCGCAACGGTGAGAAAATATTGTGTTCATTTCAAAATATGTGTTCATTCGATACCTCTTCTTGTGTTCGTTTGCACATGGAGTGCAGCAATGGTGTTAAAATATAGTGCCGCGGGTCGCCATTCTCCAGCGTGGCGCAAAATATGTGGACTGCGGACATGGATGACGAGAATCTGCATACTGCGCATCAAATAATCACATTATATTTAACGAGAAAGACGTGCATGTATTTTAAACAATTGCATACACAACGTACCACGTGTTCATTATGGCGACATGCCTGCTTGGTCGTCTCCAGGTGCGTTTTGTGTCATGGACATCAGATATATGGACAACCACACCAATAACATCTGTAGGAAGAGTTACGACATATGTTAGAGAAGCAATACCCAGTTTTATTACTAAACTAACAAAGGTGGCAAGCATACCAGTCAAGTTTTTATCTGCCCCAAAATGCTTGACTTGATGAAATGAGCTGAATGTTCGTGGGAACACAGGATATGCTATCGGTCTTCTAGAGTTAGAAACCCTGCTTTCAGAAGTAATGCTTGCAAAGAATTCGGCGCCATATACACGAAACACATTGAGAAAGTTTAAATCATATTGTATCCAACAACGACATCAATGAAATCATATGGATATCCTTCAACGATTGTTCGAGCCAGATCCAAACAAGTCCTGCCAAATGCCACTGCCTCCATCCTACTTCCTGCAACAAAAAATCCATCCACATTATATTTGACGTCACTAAACCTCTATGCATCGAAAGAGGTGATGCAAATAATTGTACAGTAAAATATCTAATGCACCTAATTGAGTTGATATTACCTCCTCATCAACCATATAAGTCTTATGTAATTTCAATTCCATCCTTGTGCAAGCGTACATTTGCTTTAAAGTAGACCTTTGCACTGAAATTACATCTGCTGGTGATGAGATCCAAGTTAATATCACGGAAGCGTATCATTTCTGCAAAGGAGAAACATGTGGACGTGAGGACCGTGTGCAGGGTTCATCAACGAGCAAAAATTACTTAAGTTATAGCATAACACATTGTGATGTATTTGACTACATTTTCTTTGTGCATAAATTTCAAAATATTCTATGAGCATGAAGAGCAAGTCAACATTAAGGAATTTTGAGCTAGGTACACTACTATCTGGGCAATAGAATTTCAAAATTGACACTGTAATATTCACATTCAGTTCCCAAAAAAATATTGTCTCTGAAACTTCATATTTGCAGGTAACTGATGAAGAATTAGAATAATCATAATATTTACATATTCTAACTTTGATGCATGTACACATGGCTGGCACAAAATGAGATGATTTATAATTGTTCGAAAGGCAAGGTTTCTTGTTAGCAGGAAAAATGTAGCTATACATTATTTAATTAATAGCTGGTAACAATGGTTTTTTTCCCCTAAAGAACACAACCACCATGGATGTCAGTGCCTTAGCCTACATAAACTGAATAATATACGGACAAAAATTGAATTTTTCAACATCAACATACACAGATTGACAACTGAATTTGCATTTCTTTTAAGCTAGATAAAATGTGGGGTAGTCACTAACGGATGGTTTTCTTCCACACCAAGTTTCATCCATCTCGTTCCCTTCTTGCACCCTGTCATCCGCCATTGCTACATTATTTAGAAAGGAGACCAGTTAGAGCAAGTAAAATCGCATATATTGAAAAGAATAATGTATAGGTTTCAAGCATTTAACGGTGATGAATCACATCGCACCTGGTTTGGCCTTAGAGGAAGATGACGCAGGGTCGATCCTGAAGATCAGAGCAGGATCAGGACGTGGAAGCATATATCGCCACCTCGAGGCAAATCTTGACGAAAGTTAGAGAAAAGTAGCGCATACCTGTATCTCCTTCTCCCTTCTTCACCAGGGGGTAGCCGTGCCTCGCTGGGATCCGATGCACGCGCGCGTAAATGACGAAGGACACCGGAGCGATGTCGCCGATGTCTCCCTTTTACGGTGGCGGGCGGTAGAGAAGAAGGTGAAGGGTTGCCGTGGTTTGCCTTTTATTTTTTATTTTTTTGAGGTGCGTGGTTCCCTTGTCAATGAATTTCAGCATACCAAAATCGGTAGTTGCCATATACACAGTACCTAAATCGCATGGATATTTTTCGAAAAAAAGCATATCCATGCGCATTACGCATGGATATTTTTCCTAACAAAATCGGTAGTAGCCATATACACCGTTTTATTTTTTTGGTCAATATGTTATACACCGTTTTATTTTTTTGGAAACATATCCATGCGCATTAGGCTCTGTCTATATGCCAAGTTACAATTTTAGTATGATGAAATTCAATGACAGGGGATATTCCGTGAACGCGAAAATCCATTGGGCTTTTGCTTCAACGCATCTGTTCTTGTATTGCATTCCTTGCAAAAAGAGTACTATGGGTAATTGCCTAGCACAGCAAGCTCGGTGCAAAAAACTGGAATTAATTAGTTGTCTCATTTTGCTCGTCGATATTATCATTTTTTACTCGTCAGGTGTTTTGCCAGGTGTAACTTCTTTATTTTAGAAAATAATTTGTAATCCCAATTGCCGAAAGGCAATTCAATATTTTTATGGTATTTTTAAGTATGGCATGTAAAGGAAATGCACACAAGATTTTTTATTTTTTAAATAAAAAACAAGAAGCAATTTGCGTAGCCATGTGAAGAGCAATAACTTAGAAATCTAATTCCAAAATAAAGTTGCTGTAGCACGTCCGGCACACGGCTCTCTCAGGTTACTGTAGCGCATCCGGCACAATAAGAAAGCGTTTATGTTCCTTTATACGTTTGGATGAGAGAATCAAACCCCGCAAATCAACAAGACTTGATAATAAGGTCCATATTTTGACTGATTGTTGACTTAATTTTGTTGCTGCTACCTGTGCTAATGTAAGTTCGGTTGCCTATGTCACATGAAACAGATTAACGGAAGTGTTGCTCTAAGTTTCTTTCTAGTGATTTACTATTTTTCCCTATATACAAGAACACTCCATGGTTGTCTATCAGGTGAAGAAAATATTGAGTTTTCTGGTTTTGGCCCTCGTTTTACGAATTTTTTATTTATAAGCTTTTCAGATAAATCACTTCATAGTCGTGCATAAATATTAATTTTTAGGTGTTGTGCAAAATGGTATACTTATTATTTATTGAGATAGAAAAAGATTAATATTCAGGGAGATATATACATTGCAATTGGCGGAGGTGCAGACATGGGATATATACTTTATTATGGAAATAAATTGTCGATTGTATTTTTTTTCAGCCTTTTCGAATTGTAAAAAAAATCTACCATTCATATATCTGGGAGATCAGGTGCAGGCGTGGGATATTTAATTCTCGAAATAACATGTGACGTTAACACATTCATTTTTTTTTTGTTAGGGCGTTCGATTTTCATGGGAAGTGTTGATTTTGTTGATCGCATAAATATGGCAAGTTTATATTTGACGTGGTATACTATTCCATTGACAGGGAACTTCCAAACCTGTCAAGCCTTTATATATACAGCCCCCCATTCACGTGAACAAGCCATCGAAGACTTCTCTTTGCTCCATTCCCGTTCACTGCAACCACCCATTGAGAAATGGCCATGCCAACGCTGCCGCCGGTCGCTACCTTCGGTCGACGGCGTCGTCGTCCCAACTTGCGTGCTTATTATGTTTTCCTCATCCATCTTCTGCGTGTGTACGTGACAGACATGATTTTGATGCCTTAATGTTTATGTTTATACACGAATACACGAATTGAAACACTTGGATTGATTTTCGACACTTTTGTGATACAGGTCGCATTATTTTTGCGTCGAGGAAGGCTTGGAGCTTGGTGTTGAGGATGACTTCGAGGTGGGATGACGCACTAATGGTAGTGCAATGAGGATGGCATCCTACCGCGCCACACGGCTTGTGTACGATGACATAACATGGAGAAGCCGTCAAATTAACGAAATTAGAGTAGAGTACGATCCCGTCTATGCTATGAGCCGTCTTAATGTTGAAGATATTTATTTCTCTAAATGTCGTCCATGCTTCTCTAAATGTCGTCCATGCTACTCCCAGATTCAGTTTCTTCAACATTAAGACGGCTCATAGCATAGACGGGATCGTACTCTACTCTAATTTCGTAATTTGACGGCTTCTCCATGTTATGTAATCGTACACAAGCCGTGTGGGGCGGTAGGATGCCATCCTCATTGCACTACCATCAGTGCGTCGTCCCACCTCGAAGTCATCCTCAACACCAAGCTCCAAGCCTTCCTCACGCAAAAATAATGCGACCTGTATCACAAAAGTGTCGAAAATCAATCCAAGTGTTTCAATTCGTGTATTCATGTATAAACATACACATTAAGGCATCAAAATCATGTCTGTCACGTACACACGCAGAAGATGGATGAGGAAAACATAATAAGCACGCAAGTTGGGACGACGTCGCCATCGACCGAAGGTAGCGACTGGCGGCAGCGTTGGCATGGCCATTTCTCAATGGGTGGTTGCAGTGAACGGGAATGGAGCAAAGAGAAGTCTTCGATGGCTTGTTCACGTGAATGGGGGCTGTATATATAAAGGCTTGACAGGTTTGGAAAGTTCCCTGTCAATGGAATAGTATACCACGTCAAATATAAACTTGCCATATTTATGCGATCAACAAAATCAACACTTCCCATGAAAATCGAATGCCTCTAACAAAAAAATGAATGTTAACGTCACATGTTATTTCGAGAAATAAATATCCCACGCCTGCACCTGATCTCCCATATATATGAATGGTAGATTTTTTTTACAATTAATACAATCGACAATTTATTTCATAAAAAGTATATATCCCATGTCTGCACTTCCGCAATTGCAATGTATATATCTCCCTGAATATTAATCTTTTCTATCTCAATAAATAATAAGTATACCATTTTGCACAACACCTAAAAATTAATATTTATGCACGACTATGAACTGATTTATCTGAAAGCTTATAAATAAATTTGTAAGACGAGGGCCAAAACCAGAAAACTCAATTTTTCTTCACCTGATAGACAACCATGGAGTGTTCTTGTATATAGGGAAAAATAGTAAATCACAAGAAGAAAAACTTAGAGCAACACTTCGTTAATCTGTTTCATGTGACATAGGCAACCGAACTTACATTAGCACAGGTAGCAGCAACAAAATTAAGTCTTACAATCAGTCAACTTTAGTTGTACAAATATACATTAATCAAGAGTTCAGGACATCCTATATACAATGTCTTCGTGCTTTTCACCGCAGGGTCCAATAATTATTGGGTTGGCGAGGACCCTAGTTGTCTTTCGCGACACACCCCTGGACAACGCGACATAGAGCTGACCATGCGCAAACACAGGTTCAGGCAGATATACTCCGACGTGAGGGATGGTCTGTCCTTGAGCTTGTTTATCGTCAATGCAAAGCTTAGACGCACAGGGAATTGTATCCTTTTGAATTTGAAGGGTAGAGTCAAATCCTCAGATTCGAAAGAGGTATTCTCGGAATGAACACCCTCTTACCAGCATGCTGACCACCAACGATTTCCGTGTCAATGCGTTGTTCTGAAAGCCCCTGACCACCAAACGTGTGCCATTACATTACATAGGCCGTTGTGCGGGTCTAGGTTGCGAAGCAAGATTAGAGGATAATTTATCTTGATCTTCAGCTCGTGAGGTAGCAGCCCATTTGGCGTAAGAGAGTTTAGAAAGTCAATGGGGTAATTATTTGTCTGGTCATCCTCCACAGAGTCAAAGCTGTAAAACACCTTGGAAGGGCCCGGAAAATCTCAATCATCTTGGAGTTGAGTTGATCAACGTACTCATTCTTCGTTTATAGGATAGCACGAGAGCTCATGTAAGCGGCGTCACTGACATTTACCAAGAGATCAGGGAAAATGTATGCGACAAGGTTGTCAATACTTTCTCTCATCGTACTCAATAACATCTCCTCCAGAAGACGGATATAATCATCCCCAACTGACTCTTCAACTCCATCACCAACTCTGAGAAGATATTGTGAGAACTCTGGGTCTGTCTGTGCACGCATGTTTTGAATGAGCCTGATCTTGCGAATCCGCTCCCATAGGTAGCTCCTCTGCAAGGTGGCATTGGTGATCTGAGCTCTAGTCCCCGCGGAACCACAGAAAGAACCTGTCTGAAATCTCCTCCAAACACTATAATCTACCACCAAATGGTCATCGCAGCCCATGATATCTTGTAAGGACTATCCAGACACTCAATGGATTGTCTCTTTGTCATCGCAACTTCTCCCATATCAAGAGACGGGCTGAACGAAGGAGCTCAGTAGTACCACTCTGCTTTTGAAGTTGCACATGCTTCCATCGCTGATGTTAATTGTATCTTGAATCTGGAGTGTGCTGTCCGACCACCGGGCATAATAGATGCCGCTATGCCAGATGTAGCAGTAGCAACGGCTATGAAACCCATGGAACATACAGTTGCGATCAAGGCCTTGTAGAGATATGTCTTTCCGGTTCCTCCAGGACCATCAACAAAAAAACACCCGACCCTTTTCAGAAGTCACATGATCCATGATCTCATCAAATCCTGGCCTCTACTCAGCGTTGAGTGTCTGGCACAATTTTCAAATGGTCTTCATCGAATCCGAGTGCATACTCCTCTTCAACTCCCTGTAGTGGTCCCTTTGTTTGCGTCCTAGAATAAAGAAAAATGAACACAATTAAAACTTTTGGTACATATTTTTTAATGGTAATCTGTAGCTAGCAAACTTTGCAACAATTGATGTTTCATAAATATTTATATGTTGACATAGAAAGAATATCAGGTCAAATAACAGTTAAATATATTGGCAGGTCACAGTTAACATAATAACTAACACAGCCAGTCAAATATATGGCATGTCAAAAATATATCCTTGATCAGGTCCTCAACAGAGGAGCATTAACAGATTCCAGTTCTCCTTATCAGACATGCAATCTTTGTTGGCAGAAAAAACAGAGCATTGTTATCTAACAAAATCAAAATGAACGAGGACATGGCAAACTGAAATACAAATTTTAGAATCAGGTATATGGTCCAGATATTAATTAGGCTGGGCAATATCAGGAAACCGATGCCTCAAAAATGCTTGGTGATGCAGTATGACGATATCTCAGATTTGTAACATTTCAGTGCTATTTGCTACTATTGATAAAGTGGAGGAACCGAAGGAATGAAAAATGTATTGATCATGAGAAAGCTTGCAAGATGATTGACAGATAGAAATGCACTCTTAGTTCTGTAACTAACAGATTTGACTGAAGATACATGCTATCTAACAAAATCAAATTGAATAGAGCACATGTGAACAGAAATATTGCATCAGGTGTATGTACAGACATAATCAGGCTCGGCAATATGAGAGTACCAAGGATAAAAAACTGATATAAGTATAGTTTGGTTAAGTCCATAGGTACAGATTGTCTACTACTGATAAATGAGGTTTTTAATAATTACATTGTTATTCGATGATTGTGGGCAAAGCTTTACCTTTTCGTCCAACTTGGGTAGGCCGAAGCCATCCAATCCTTGCCCATTGATTGAACACATCGTCAATATCCAAGAGTACCCGCTGCTGCTGCACCTCATAGGGATCGAAAATTGTCCGCCGAAGTCCTCAGAGAGTGAATCAAAATGCTTTTCCCACAGCTTGAGAATATATTTGCCTCAGAAAAAACCATGATTATAGCAAACAATTGTCGGAACGAGCTAGGCATTTTCCCATACAGCACACTCTGTTAAGGTATCAATCCAAATAAGAATCAGATAGAAGAAGTCCTGCACGGTCCATGCTTCTCTAAAGTCTCACATGTTACTCCACAATAGTTCTCAAACTCTTGAACGACGTAGCGCCCCTCACATGGGTCAACAAAAGCTGAAGGTAGTACCGTTCCCCTTCAGATGGGTTTGCATGTACAAGACGGCCAATCTGAGCTCGTTGTTTTTCTCCATTGCCAACGCTTTTGATTTTTTCCAAGTAAACCATTCAGGGAACTCTATGTACAAGAATTTGCGAGCTTTGGGATCCGCCGCATTGGTCTTAAACCACTCGGTCAACATTGATCTCTGGTTCTTTGGGTCTTTGGCAACTTCATTCAAGTCAGAGGTTGATTTGAATGAAACCATGTGCATCCCTTCAAGATGAACAGCAAGCTGTAAAACAGGAGGCGAGACATAGTAGAGGGGGAACCGATATAGCCTGTATGCAGCCTCTGACGGTGTTATACATCTTGCATCTCGGTACTGTTTGATTTCATTAATAACGGTATCGTCATTCTCTGACTTGTCGACCGAGAAAGATGCCATCATGGCCTTTGTAGATGTATTTGTAGAGGTACTTGACAGACTTAATGCTGCAGGAGATCTGAACATTGATGTGACAATTGTAGCGCATAAGTAGGGTGGGGTTGTAGGGAACAACCCATCGATTATCCAATTTGGCATTTCTGACCTCAACTATCTGGCCATTATCCCTTTGCCTATATATTGGATACGAGTCTTTCCCCTGTTGTGTGGCTTCACAAAACTGGCGAGGGTAACGAAACCGACATTGTCCATCAATCATACAGGGGCAATCCTTGTTGAGAACACCACAAGGGCCATGCTCATGTGGTTTGCAAACGAGATCGTGCAAAATCAGGTACTTTTCTTGTCCGGGATTTCAGCAAATATCTTTCTGTCATAATCATCTGGACATTTAGCTTACTCCCTTCTTTCATAATCAATAAGAAATGCTCATGTGGCAGACCCCTCTTTTGGAACTCCGTGACATGACATAGGCGGCAACCTGCCAAAATGTTGTTTCTTAACCAAAAAAATCCTCACAATCTCGCAGTTTGCTT